>JASAMX010004016.1:7500-35198 GCA_030248175.1 Microlaimidae sp. YZB2_3 | reverse complement strand
CGCTGAAAAATTCAGACAGCCAAATTTATTGAAAAATTTACCCGATACCAGGAATTGAACCCGTAACCTCCAAAGTCGACTCTGGCGTGCTATCTATTACACCATAGGATGGACAAAGTAAGGGGAAAGATAATCGCCTTTTATTAGCGCTTGTACTTTGACTTTTCACGGAAGGGACATACGCTGTATGTGTCACACTTCATTTCGCATTGATTATTAAACTATGTTTTGATAGGAGTTTTACATGCATGTTTTTATTGCAAAAATTTTATATATATATATATATATAATTTATATTTACATTTATATAAGCCTAATTCTTTGGGAACAATTTTTTTCCACGGAATTGGCTCCTGAAAAAAATTACAAATAATTTTTTTGTTTAAGCAGTTCTCTGTTATTTCACTGGGTCAAGTAGCTCTGAGTAACCGCACGCCATAACGTTCTTTTTTCATAATTCATTTTTGATCCAATTGTTATGACATTTTTAAAGTATTAAAGTTCTTTGTTGTTGCATAAAAGTAATACTGAGGAGAACTGACGTCTGTGTCTGTCAGTAGCTTTTAATATAATAATTTAGTAATATACAGTAATTTAATATCATGTTTTTGCGTTCCATTTACTATTATCTATTAAAAATTTTGAGGTAATAACGCAAACAAAAAAATCAAATTTTAAAACTTAAATAATAGAGAAAATTGGTTTACCAGAATAAAAATAAAAAAGTTGTTAAGTAAAATTTTTTGACGACATTATTTTTTCCCAGATTAAACTTTCCAATGCTATTTTATTTAGCCTAATATGTTTTGAGTTAAAAAAAACAAGGAATTCATTATGTTTTGTTGTCACCTATCTATTTTATTCAAGATTTCAGCATTCGATTAATAAGAATAATATAAACTAGATAAATAAGAATATTATGATTGTAAAAATGTGTAGAAAAAATTTTATTCTGTTCTTTTGGTTCTCGTCATACCGCTGAAAAAATTAGGTTATTATTGCGGTTTTGTGCTAAGGTTTTAAGATTTAAGCGCGGAAATAATGATGATAATAATGATTATTATATAGAGATTATTTGTTATTTGTACATTGCCGCCGCTTATATTTAATGATTTGTTTCTTGGTTTACTCTCTGAAATTGAAGTATGAAGATTTAACTAAATTCAGCTTTTGATTAAAAGTACAAAAAAGAAAACAAAATAAAAAAATCAAATAAAATTATTTGGCAAATTCGTTTTCCGACTCGTAGGGTTCCTGTAAAAAATCTGATTTATACGCTAGAATAATATTGATTAATAAAAAAAGAAGATGTTGATGAATGAATTTCAGGTATATTCTCTAATTAATATTAAAACGGCGCGGTTGCTTTCACGCTCGTCATTAGTATTTTAACACAATTGTCAAAACCACAAAGGAAAATGTATTTTATTGGTTTTTATTCTTCACGCAAGATGACACTGTAACGGTCTTACGCTATTTATTCACTTGGTTTTGAAAATATACGCTTTCCTGCGTAATTTGAGCACACGTTGTTTTGTTTATACTATTTGTGCACAAGGTGTTTAAAATAGAAAAACGTTTAAAAATCTTATTTGTTTTTCTTATTCCATTTTTTCGATCTGAATTATATTATTTTTTTGAAATTTTATATCCATATGTATTTTTTGTTAATCACACATTGCGTTTTTAATGTGACTGTCAGTAAGATATCAATTCCTCAACATATTGCTGTTTAAAAATAAAAAAAACACCACAAACCTCATTTTTTTGTACCAGGGGCGGGCGCGCCGGGCCGCGCCCGAAAAAAGAAAAAGACGACCAAAAAAACAACATGTTGGAGCTATGAACAGCGCGCATGCGCTGTTTCATGTAAATGTTACCTAATTATGTTTGTAAATATTTACAAAGAAATGAAATCCTATGATAAAGCATAGGGATTTTTGGCGAGAGATTAATATTTATGCAAATTTTTGGTTTTTTGTAAGTTTTTCTCAAAAAGTTGTATCTTGCATTTTCATTTCTTTGTAGCTTTCTACAAAAAAGAAATGGACTTCAACAAAAAAATAGCATGTTGGGAACTTTTATGAAACAGCGCCCAGAAACAAAAGTTTTTACATCAAAATTTGCATGGAACGCAATTACACCTTACTCCCAAAATACAAAAAAATGAAATGCGTTTTTGGAAATTACTTGCTACTAAACTTAGAAACTCGTACAAAAACCAGAATGTGATGTGTGTTTTAGCAAAAGACAACACTTTTAATTTTCGCAAGTTGATTTGAGAATATTAATGCTGTTTCAGACGGAAAGAAATTATGAAAAAAATATATTTATGGATTGTCTATTAAGAATTTTAAGTTATATGCTAGCTAATGCTATATATAACTAAACCTTTCCTAGAATTTACATAAATTTAGACTTAGTTATATTGAATCGTTAAAAAGTTTTTTATTTTAAACATTATTGAAAATTAAAAATGATTAATAGGTTGAATTAAAACAAAAACAACTCTGGTTTTGATTTTTAGCACTTGGAAAAAATAAAAAAAATGTAGCTGGAAAAAGTGTTTTTATGGCAGCGTTAATTTTAGGTAATAGATTAAGTGTAATTTAAAATAGTATTTTATATTATGATTTAGCATTTTTAGGCATTTATATGATCTAATTATTAATTTTTATATCTTTACATTTTTAACGGTGTTTATTTGCCATTTCACAGCTCATTCATACTTATGTAAAAACGTCCTTAGGAGAAAGTATGCAAAGGACAGATGCAGCGTATGGGTCTATGGGGAGAAGACGTCCTTTAAAGGTTGCATAGTGTGAACCAGCCTTTAAAAGGATGATTTTTGGCTAATTTGTTTTTGAAATATCCGTTTCTTTTACGAGAAAGTCATTTGTAGGAAAACCAAGTATTCACTTAATTGTGAGAAGGTCAAACTTAGAAAGCCGTGATTTATGTAGTAGTGTAAAAAAAAATTAATTCATATCAAAAACTTTAAAAAACACAGAAAAGAGGCTCGGGAAGTGAAATACAACCGAAACCAAAAAAAACGCAGCTGCACATCACACGGAGGTGTGTTGCTGGAAGATTAAATTTCAGGTACGGATAAAACAGTACGGTAGTAATATCAAGTGAAATGGTAGGTGTAGGTGGAATTTGATTGAAGTTTTCCCTTTTTGTTCTGTTCTTTGGTCCTCCCTGCTAGACATTTCAAAGTGCAGAATCAAAGTGGTTGGCTGTCTGTTGAAACTATGAAACTTTGGTGGAATTTCGGCCCTTTTTGATTGTATTTTTTTTGCAATTTTGCTATAAGATGTTGTTGTTTTTTCTTATCCATTAAGATTCTTTTCTGTAAGGAAGAATATGGCTTTTTTGTTGTAAAAGGTGTTTAGAGTTGCTTTTGTATTGGAATATTTGTTGTCAAAGTAAATTTTCTTCACTATTCTAAGTGTTATTTGGTTTAATTATCAAAATTCAGAAGCTTTGCAGATTGCCCTTGCTATTGTTGCGTTTGCTTAACTCTTGCCACTTGATTTAAATTTTTTTAATTTCGAACACCTATAGCTTAATTAAAACATTTTTGTTAGGCAGCTTTTATTATTATTGCACGTCGTAAAAATATCCCTTTTCCTAGTGAAAAACAGTTTTATAAAATGTCGAAACGGACCAAGTTTTGTATTTTTAAGGAAAGGTAAATACCAAACACAGAGGTATCATAAAGATTGTAAGATAATAAAGGACATTGTGTTTTTAATGTAGTTTGGTGACACAAATAAATATATATATATATCATAGTGACAAAATTTTTTAAATTTAACTGTATTTTATCGTCTTTAAATCGGTCATACATCAGATACGCGTAAAATTTTACGTTGGGGAATACTGTCTTAATTTATTTTTTTAACATGACTTTAAATTTCCCATAAAACTCTGTTTGTTCGATATTTTGTCTAATGAAAAGAACTTTCTAATGTTTAATCGTAAATGATATATAAATAAAGAGAGACGAACTTTTGCAATTAAGATCGTGAAATAAGGGATGCATGTGGCGATATTGAACAGAGCTCAGCGGGTTTTATTCTAGTACTCTGTCATCCACTTGTAAACATTGGTTGTTCTCTTTCTATAGTTATTACGTCGTAGGGCTTCCAATCTGGCTTTATCTGCACTACTCGTATACTCATCGGGTCCATTCTTATGTGTATTGTGTAGACGTATGGTTTTCTGCTTCAGGGATCCTTTTCGCTTATCACGGAAGTTCACTCAGGACACTGATGCACGGACGGTCATTTATTGTAGATCCCTTTTCAGTGCAGTCCCCCCCTCACATTCCTAGGGCAATCCAATTTAATGAGAAGAACTCCCCGATTAGATCGCTGACACTTGAAAAGGACTGGTGCAAACTACATAGTATTATATGAGGGACTCAGCTCGCTGTTCTTCTCAACATAGAAAAATTAGTAGTTCTAATTCCCACATTTTTAGTTTTATTTAAAAATCTTTTAATTATGTTTAATACAATTGTGAAAGTCTTATGTTTGCTGAAAATGGAATAAAATTTTTGTCTTCGTTCCTAGAACATGATTTTAAAATATACTTCATATTAAACATATATCAAAAATCTTTAAATGTGAAATGTTTATTTAGGCGTCTATAATCTTTTTGTTTTTGATTGACAACATGGTACTTATTTTTTTTTTAATTTTGATAATGGTAGGTGACCGACGGTCTGTATCCTTCTTTAAATAGATTACTATCACACGAAGGTAGCGGTCACATTTACCCTGGCTAAATGATAATTTAAAATTTGGGAAGGGTTTGGTATGAAGGCTGGGGGTTGGGTGCGACCCCTGGATTTCTCAGGGGAATGACCCGTCGCGGTAAAGTTTGAAATCAAGGGGGGGGACCATAGAGGGATACATGTGCATACATGAGCATAGGGGGGTGGGGTGGGTAGGGTAGGGCGGGGTCTCGCGTCCATCCGCCCCCATTAGCTCTCAAAATTTCGGACCCCCATAGAAAAAAATCTAGGGATCCCCTCCCATAAAATTTTTGCTCAATTTTCACACCCCACCCCGTTCTAGAATTCTGTAAATCAAATCAACCCCTTCCCCCTTCCCAGCCCCAAATTTTGGGTATGAATTTAGGTCAAAATTTACTGTCACAAACATAGTTTTGTAGCAGTACTTTTTTTCTAATTTTTTTACACAGAAATAAATAGCCTATTTTAGTATATAAAATTTTATTAGTGCTAAAAAACTTAAAATGATTTAATGTGACTTTGTTTGGAAACTGGACCCCTCTGGATTTCAAACTAACCTACCTCGGGTCGACTTTCCTCCCTGAAAAGCTAAGGGGGATACAGACCTTAGGTGGGCAGGGGGGAGTTGGGGGTTTTACCCCCAACAGTGTCAACAATATAGTCGACACGCCCCCCCCCCCCTTAAATTTGGGGGTACCCCGGACACCCCCCCCTGAAATTTGGGTGGTCCTAGTACTAAAAACGCTAAAACTGGGGTATTTGATTTTTACCCCTTAGTTTGGACACACCTCTCTGAATTAGGGGGTCGGGTCGGTATACCCCCTCAAAATCTGGGAGGTGGCATAGGTGAGAAAGGGGGGGGCAGGGTGGGGTCCACCCCCCCCCTAGCCTCGAAGTTTTGGCCTCCCCCTGGAGGGAAATCTAGCCCCTTACCCAAATTTTCCAAATTTTTTACCCCTGACCCCTCTAGATTTTGAAATCTGACCCCCCCCCCCTCCCCTCGGGAAAATTTTAGGTACCTTTTTTATACTAAATTTTCTCCCAAAAACGTGAATTTTCATCACATATTCATGCTTTTACACCCTTTTTATACATGAATATGACTTTTTATTCAATAAAATTTAGTATTATCCTATAAAAAGAAAACTTATTAAAGTTATTGTGGTTTAAAACTGTTTTGCTTTGGACATCGGACCCCACCTGACCCCCTTCTTCAGATTTCAAAATTTCGCACCCGGGTGGGAGACCCCCCCCTGAAAAGCTAGGGGGTGCAAGGACTTCCCTCAACCCCTCCTCCTAGAATTCAAAATTCGATTTACCCCCGGGTAAACGCCCCCCCCCTCGCTTCCCCGACCGTTCTCACCTATGGAGGCTGCCCACCTATGGTACAGGCCATACATGGGCACCGGGGAGGGGTTAGCGCTTGTTCTGGGGAAGGGTGGTTTAACCCCCTTACTCAGAAGTGGGGAGGGGAAAAAAGGCTAACCCCCAATTTTAGAAAAATGAAGAAAAATATGTCTTTAAAATGACTTCTAACTGCGTCCAAGCTTAAGTTTTGAGGTCAAAATGAATGTTTTAAACAGTAAAAAGCTCAAAAATGCAATAAAAAGGGATTTTTGATCTAAAATTAGCGTTTTTTACCTATTTTTTTTCCTTTAAAATCGAAAAACAATATGGGTAAAATGCACTCCAGAAAAAAAAACGATATGGGTATTTTGCTTTTCTCGGATTTTAACCCCCCCCCCCCCCCCTTTATGTAAGGTTTAACCCCCCCTTCCACACCGGACCAACTTGCCCGTATGGTACAGACTCCCCTGGACCCCTTTCAAGCTTTCAAAGGCCGTCTACTACCCGGATTAGCCACCCCTCCAGCTTGCCGATCCATGCTTATGTGGGACGTAACCAGGGGGCGGGGGGGGGGCCGCCCCCCCCCCTCTGAAACAGTCAGACAGGGGGAAAATAAGGATAGTTGTTGGGTGGGGGGGGAGGGGCGGCCCTCCCCCCCCTCCCGAAATGGTCGCCAGATAATAAAATTTGGGGGTTTTAAAAGGCTAAAAATTCAAAGTTTTCTAGCGCCTCGCTAATCGCTCGGTGCCAAACTATAAAATAATTTTACTACCACAATTGACCCCTAAAAACCAAAATTTTTTTCGCTTCGCTCAGCGGTCACTTTCTATAGTATACATACATATATCTCGCTATTTATCTTGCCTAATGCTAATGTTATTTCAAAGTTAGTAAATATTTTTGTAAGTAATAATTACTACACAGAAAGCAAAACAAACAATCATATCGGTTGATTTAGTTCCTCCCCCTCCTAAATTTTCGAGCCGCCAATAGCATTGGCATGGATTTTTTTCATATAGGTAGGTACCCTAAAAAACATGGAGTCGAGATGCTGCTAATGTGCTTTGGTTTACAATGTGGGTGTAGTCAAGGGGTCTGAAAGGTCTCTAAATTCCTTTTTTGTGAAATCCAGGCTCCCAATGTGAGCTAATGTAATTTTTAACTAAGAAAACATGTTTTTACCGCTAAAACATTATAGATAATAGGTTATTAGGCCAAAAACAGTGTATTATACTACAACTTTATCTGCGTTTCTCCCTGCTTTTTTAACGTTTTCAAAAATTAAGGGGGGCTCCCCCCCCCCGAAATTTTTTGTGTACTACATTCCGTCTCCCCCTATGTAACCCTGGGTACGTCCCTGGTATATACCCCACCTTCCTTCTCGAGCATCTCTGTGGAGTAGTTAGTTATTACTTTTTTATTGCTGATGAGTTTTGGTATTAAAATTTAACTCGTTTTCGTTATAAAAGTTTATTTTATTATGTCCAAATCTTTTGCAAATATTAAAAGATTGTCCATTTGTAGCTGTGGCCCAAGTAAGGGAAACAAAACTAAACAAGAAGTGCAATAGTTTTGCCGCTCTGACCGTCGTTATTTTAAGTGGTTGCGACTATTTTTAATGAGAATTGAGGCCGTCCAGCGGCGAGTTTTGAAAACGGGGGCGTATTATTGACTCCTTTGGGCTCTATATATATAGCTGGGAGAGCGGACACTAATAGTTAGCGACACACGGCTAACAGCTTTTCCCCTTGTCGGCTTTTCCCTCAGTTGGCCGTGAGCGAGTGTCGACTGGAGACTCCCGAGCGGAATTATTCTCATTTACGGAGAGGAGGGACTGATCCGCTTGTTGGGGAAAATAAGTTTTAATGCGACTGCGAAGATACGGCGACTAACAAATTGAATCCTCCCATCCCCTGGGTGCCTTACTATTATACTACTAGGATGGATAATACATGTCGCTGCTAATCATGGTATGTTTGATGAGTACTTATAGCTACTTCACTTACCCCCACTGCATGACTAAACGAAATAAACGAGTCTGGGACATTCTTTTCGTCTCTTCAACTCTGACTAATCCGGTTAAGTGTTATTTTAGGATTGTAGCAAGATCGTCGTCACTTATGTATTCATTCGAAATTTTAAAAATCTTTCTAATGCGCTTGTTTATAGTCTTTAACTTCAGGGGTCCGCAAATGCATGTGCACGTATTGTTGTGCTATGTATCCATGTGCCTCTACAATTTTTTCATTGAAATGAATAGGGTGCGAAGGTCGCCTGTCCACTCTACTCAGATCCCGTTTTCGGTGCCATAACATTTGATGCATATACCTGTGTATAACAGGATGAAATCCCGCAGAAAGACAGGTGGACACCTTCAAGGAGTTACAAGTATATCGCAATGAAAAATGACGAACGACCGCAAATTGATGTTGAAAAGTAGCCGCAATCATTTTTCCACTGACCACTTACTAATGTTCGCAGCAGGGAACGTCTAGCCAGAATGAGAATGAAATTTGAGAAAGAAGGGTTCATGGAACTAACTTAAGACGGGAATGGGTTATTGCAAAAAATATATAGTGGAATGTGTTAGTTATTTCGTGAGATCTTAAACTAAATATCTTATCTCTCTCTTCACAAATAAATTCATAAAACAAAATTATGTAAAAATATTTAAATGGAGAAAAATTGAAACACTGGATTCACGCTTGCACGTTATTTTTGTCACATTATATTATACAGAAGATGAGATTGCGTTTGAAGGTGCTTAGCACAGCAAAAGCATATACGTGAAGAAGGGCTGGAGGAAAAGTAAACTTTGGAAAATAATTTTTTATACCGTTCGACAATTTTAAAACATCCGACATCCATCTCAATTATTGTGATTAGTAAAATATTCTTTAAAATTTTTGGTGCTTACTTTTCACTTTATTTTTGAGCTTGTAATCTTTTTATACCTAAATGAATATAAAATTAAGTATTCTAATCAATATCCTAAGCAACTTAAATCATAGATTTATAAATTTTTGCTTAAAAACGGGACAATAAGTGTTAAGTAACAATGATCAAAAAGCGATAGAATGATATCCTAACTTGACTTTCAACAAAATTTCACAAACATAAAACTTGTCAAACAAAACGGATTAATTTGAAGTTAAAAAGCCAATTTTATATATAAATATATATATATATATATATATATATGTCACCGACCTTTGACGGCTCAGGGGGGGTCCACACCCCGGGGTGTGGAGGTTTTTGACCTCCAGGGAGGGTCACACCCGGGGGTGCTTGGGGTGTTTTTACCATTTTTTTGACCAAAATTGACAATTTTTTGACGAAATTTGACCATTTTTTAAGCATTTTTTGGGATTGTCTGGTGGGGGGGGTCGAAAATGGGCCTTAGGGGGGGGTCAGGCAGTGTTAAAGGGGGAGGGGTCAAAAAGGGGCCTTAGGGGGGGGGGGGGTAGGTCTCAGAGGCCGTAGGGGGGGTGTGCCCCCCTACCCCCCCTTCGGTGACCTATGTATATAGACATGCAGACCTGTGCACGGTCTGAAAATGCCCCCCCCCGTTTTATTGGAGGATTTGCCCCCCCGTTTTATTGCCCCCCCCCCCGCCAAAAAATGAAAAAGTACCCTAAAAATATGACGCCATTTTTGACCTATGATGACGCCATCATCGCGAATTTTTTTGCAGTTTTTAGCCTATTTCAATGTATTTTAAGCCATTTTTAGCCATTTTAGACCCATTTTGACCTTGTTTTCGCGTTTGTTGGCCCTTTTTTCCCTTTTCCCTTCTGCTTTTCTCTTTTTTTCTGTTTTTTTTCCCCCCTGCTTGCCCCCCCGTTTTATTGCCCCCCCCCCGTTTCAAAAAAGTTGCCCCCCGTGCCCCCCCCTTTTTGCTATTTCCCCCCCCCAGTTTTAACCCCGGGGGGGGGGGCAGTGCACAGGTCTGTACATGGGCAAGTTGGTCCGGAGTGGGGGGGTTAATATCCGAGAAATGCAAAATACGTACCCATATCGTTTTTTTTTCTGGAGTGCATTTTACCCATATCGTTTTTCGATTTTGAAGGAAAAATAGGTAAAAAACGCTAATTTTAGGTCAAAAAGCCCTTTTTATTGCATTTTTGAGCTTTTTATTGCTTAAATCATTCATTTTGACCTCAAAACTTAAGTTTGGAGGCAGTTAGAAGTCATTTTAAAGACATTTTTTTTCTTCATTTTTCCAAAATTGGGGGGTTAACTTTTTCTCCCCCCCACTTCTGAGTGGGGGGGGTTAAACCCCCCTTCTCAGAATTTGGGGGGGTTAACCCTCCCCCCCGTGCCCATGTATGTATATATATATATATATATATATAATATATATCTATATATAAACGGCGTTTGTTGCTACATTGTAAACGTGTTAAGAATCTCAAAAAAAACATATTTTGTGACACATTTTAGCTGTTTTTAATTAAAATATTGAGCAACAAAAATTACTTTTTACCTCAAGGGACTTTAAATGAATTCTTCCAAAGTAATTTGTCAAAAAGTGCTTTTTAGGCTACAACAGAACAGTTTTATAATCCCAGTAGAATGCTACCTAATTTGATAAATTTTTTTTCTCATATATATTTAACCAAAATCTGTATCTACATAAGTTTGCAGTTATTTCTTTTTGAGCAGTGCTTATATCATCGCTAGCATATATAATGATATGATTTTCCGGCTCTGGTTTGCTGCAATGTGGAGGAAATGTTGTAGAAAAAGTCTTTGCGGATGTTCTCGTGAGGGTGCGGACTAAGACTCCAATAAAAAAAGGGGGGAACATTCATCCGTCAGCGTCGGGAAGAAAACAGTTTTTTTCTTTATGAGAAAAAGATTAGGGAGGATCTGTTCTAACGGCCCTTGTTTTGGGGGGCGGGAATAATGGGAGAGGACCTTTCGGTCTGGCCCTGCTACGGCTTCTATTATATCCTGCGTCCTCTAAATCGATTAAAAGCATTTCACGTTTTATTCCCACTAATGACATTTATATATATGCGCTTATAGGTTTATTTCAGCTGACCATACTATGATACTTAGTAGAGCTGCCAATTTCGATTACTACTATGCTAAAACTGAACTATTAATAGATTTATGGCTTTTTTATTTTATATTGTGTGTACAACGCTTAGATAGATACTTAAGGCAACGTTTCCCTTGGCAAAGGGGTTCTGCAGTCTCTTTCTGCTTTTTGTCTGTTTTTTTTTTTGAGTTGTGTAAATAAATAAACGAATGAAAGAAACTTTTTGTCTAAAAAAATAAAAACAAATAACAAAAATATTTTTCTGAAGACAATATTTAATGAATAACTTTCTTAAGATGAATTAATTGTATTTTTGTTTTTATGATTTCATGGTTAACATATTGACTTACAGGAAGCTAGCAAACAAACTATTTTTGCAGCTGTTGTAAGCAGTTTTATCAGATTAAGTGTAGACGCTCCTGGTTTTTTCGCAATGTTGCAACATGTATTTTATATAACGTCGGATATTGCGAACTTTTTTCTTGTTAAACTTCGAGTTATTATATTATTATTCATCTATATCACTTAAAAACAATATAAATAGGATTACAGTTTACAGTAAACTGCTATATGTATAAAAACTGCACAAGATGCTTTAAAAAAATAGAAAAAGCTATAAAGCAAAAGCCACAAGAAAGTTCACAAGGTAACTTTAAGGTAAAAAAAGAAATAAGATTCACAAGCATATTTGGTTTTGACAAAAACAGTAACCCTCCCTCTCCGTACTTCAGCGTTGGTAAAGACGGAGCTTGATAAATTTTTATAATATTTTTGGAACAGGGGGCCTGATTAAAGTATTATGCAATATATTGTACACGGTTCAGTCTATGTCAAATTCTGAAGAGAGGTTTTTATCCCTAAAACTCTGAAGTGGAGAAAAACCAGAAAATACCTACTTTTAATTTAAAACAAAAATTAAATAAGTAAAAAGTAAAGGCACAAATAGGGTTTTGTTAGCAGCAAAAAGCTGACAAATACGCTAAAAAAACTTCTAATTTTTTAATCGTAAAATTAGCGTTTTTTTTGTTTGTCAGAATAAAAAAAAAATCATATACAGAAAATGCCTTTCAAAACAATGCGAATAAACGTTATTCCGGACAGACGCATAAAGATATCTATTTAAAAAAAAAAGAAAAATGTCTTCAGAATGAATTTTGATCGGCTCAAAACTTATGTTTTGAGGACAACATGAGTTTGTAGTTGTTAAGGACTCAACAATGCAATAAATTAGGTTGTTTTACCTAAAATTAGCGGTTTCGGTTTTGCCTATTTTTTTAAAATAGAAAGATAAGTATGATAAAAAAAATGCTTTTCAAAAAAATCTGGTTTTCCCCCTAAATTCAAAATTTGGGTTAACCTTCTTTTTCGAATGAAGCCAACATTATATCAACACTCCGCCTATATAATAAAAAGTACCCAGTCAATTGGCAGGCTGTAGTTTAGTTCAAAATGTGAGATTTTTTGTTTTCTTATTTTTACAAAGTTTTTTCGCACTTGTGTCCGTTCGTTGAGTAATTTCCATTTACCCTTTACCCACCCTGCACTCTAATCCAAAGAACAGTCGAAGAAAACTTTGTAACTGTTTTGCGGAATGTACCAGGATTGGTCACAAGGACCAAAAAAAGATTGACCTCGGTGGGAATAAAGTTTGTAGATCGGGGGTTCTGTCCATTGTTGTCGCCTCCTGGTTGAACTCCGGCCGGTAGGTACTCGGCCCGTTGATGACAAATAGATAAACGCACTGTTTCCCCCCTCCCCTCCAATACACCACACACCCCCTCTATCTCTTAACCCATTCTCCGAACTGGGCGAGCGCAGGAGGGCCGGATTACGTTCGCCCGTTTGAGTCCCAACAAAACTCCTTCCCACCTCCTCCTACCCACATACCACACACTTTCACCCTGCCCGAGGAATAATGTGGTCGGGAAGTAATTTTTCTTAAATGCAAAATAATAACCCTCAATCGCGCCTGTATGACTGCATCCTTTAACACATTGTTAAACACGACTAGACAAAATTGCTGGATTGGATGCAATGTCACAAATTTTTCGAAACACAATTGCCTCTTTAAGGGGTAATTTTATAAGCGCTCCTGTTGTGTGTTCTTTTGGTATTATTTACTATAAAGATTTTTTTGTCGAATATTTGATAATACAACTACAAAAGAAACGAATAATTGCAAACAAGTTTAATTATAGAATGGTTCAATGCATAATATGCCTTTTGTTTTCGTTTGTTAATTTCCAATCCAAAGGAAAATGAAACAGATTTAATGGCTTTTGGGTTTTATTAATTTCGTCTTTAATAAAGCTTATTCGAATTTTTCTATTTGAAAGCACCAGTATTTATCGCAGTCAAAGATGCCGATGTTTAGTATACGGTTCCGGGACTAAATTTTTTCAGAGGACAGATAAGAAGGCAATCATTCTTCTTTTTTAGTGGAAAATCAAGGAAAAGAGGATTTGGCGCACCGTACGCTGATTGGATTTTAGCGTCTACTTTTCTTTCCTTGATTCCATCAGCACATTAGTTTTCACTATAGAATTGACTACTGTTTCCTACCAACCGCTTTTTCTTGCTTTTCGGTTCTAATTTCTTGCTCTCTCGGGGTAGTTTGGGGAACATTTAGACATAATAATAATCATCGAAAGCAATCATATTGATTTTTGCGTTTCGTTTATACTGTGAGTCTATCACGTGCGAAAAAAAGGGGCTTGGCAAGAAAAAAAGGGTGAAATATAAGTTTAGCACCTCCCCCACTCACCTAAAAATTTAGCCGCTCCTCCCCCTTCACGATAAGGTACTATGTCGCTACTCGTTCAGTTACGTATTGCTAAATAAAGAAAATACCTAATTCAAAATCATTGTTCACGAAAATACTATTTTAGTGATGATTTCTTACTACTGTGACGTTTAATTAAAAAACCAAAATTTATTTAGCACAAACTGATATATTAAAGCACTTCAACGCAGGGAAGCATATCATCGTGTAGCAATTTTATGAAGTTTAAGAAAACTTTATAACTTAAGAAACTAAGAAAACTAAGATTTTTTTCAAATTTTATTTTTTTTTCCTTTTGTACCCTCTCTCGTACAGTAAAAGACGCTTATTCAGAACTAGTCTATAAAATAAGCTCTGAACGCTACATAGAAATAATAAAACCATATTTTAAAATCATATTTTACACATATATAACCAAATTAACAATATAAACAATATTAACCGTTTCTATATTTAAGTTTACCAATATTACATACAATATTTTAATTTTTTGGAAAATTGCCTACTTGTACTTTAATAAAAGATTAAAAATTTTATTTACATGATTTCATATTTTATTGAAAAGAAAATTGTGTGAAATATCGAATATGTCAAAGTAAAAATTGTTTTAAAGCAAGAATGCAATTTATAACCAAACCCTGTTTGTAAAAAGGTGCAATTAGAAAATTCTGCATTCTAATTAGTTTAAATAAAACTTGATAACTGCACAAATTTTATTGGTTCACTTATGTTCTTCCCTATAGATTTTTAAAATGTCAGCCAGACCTAGTTTTTTTTTTTTAATAAATATGAGAAAAAGTCAGTTTACTTGAACTGTATTCTAAACGAAACCCTTTAGATACATGATTTCCATCTGTTATAAAATTAAGAAACAAGGAATTTCTCGTGCTGTTGAACTTCGATGGAGCATTATTGTTATTCAGTCTAAATTTTTCATATTTATGTTATTATACTCTTATAAACGACGTTTTATACTGTAGATAAATCAAACCAAGCTGACCTCGTTTTTTAGTACTAAATTGGCTACTTAAAAAAACACTTTAAAATATTCAGCGCAAACATTTTTATTAAAAATTAAATACCTTAATTTAACATTTATTTATTAAATTACTTAATTTAGAAAAAAAACTAATTTCTTAAGCTCTAAAATTGACTGGTTTTGGTATATTCTGTTAAAAAGCGTAAATCATAACTGCACATTTTTAATTGGTTTTCTCATGTCTACGCATAAATTTAAAAGGTCAGCCAGATATAATTCATTCTTAGTTTTTTAACAGTTAAATAGAATAAAAAAACAAAGTAAACACATTTCATTTACAGATATATAACTGAAGCATTTGAGGAGTTGCCATCGTAGATGCACAAATGATCATTAATATATTCAACATCAAATTCTATTATTTCCAAAAATATCTGTTCGCCAGGACTAGCCTAAAAATTATATTAATTTTGCTATCAAAATGATTTTAGTAAAATATTTTAGAACCATTGACTTGATATTTAACCAAGTATTTTAAATTATTTTTATTTACTCACTTGTAACTTAACTTGCAAGTTTTTAACAGCAAATATGTAACTAACCGCTTAATGATTTAACATTTAATTTGAAAAAACTAAAATAAAACGTTGAACTTGGAACTGCAGCTGATTTTCAAAGAGCACTTTAGTCCTAGGGCCTTTTTTATCAGTTTAAAGGTCCTTTATCTTTACCACACCAAAAGTAAGCAATTTTTTACAAACGAAAATATTCCAAAGCATATTTTCAGCCCACCTAATTGTGGTAGACTTACATTTTATAATATAAATTTTTTTAAGTGCGCAGAAATGTTCAACGTGCATTAATTGGTATAGGGCTTTAAATAAAAACCTTTTTTGTGTAAAACGCAATTTAAAATGGACCCCAAAGAAAAGCTATACTCAAACGAATTTAGGGTCTTTTTAAGCTTGGTGGTCTTGAAAAGAAGAAATCTCTACTAAAATTGATAACTAAATCCATTTTAAATCCCGCACCAAAGTAAATTTTCCCTCAAAACTCATTCTTATTTTTTGTGGTAAAATTCTAGAAAAATTCTAAACTTTTTACTTACATTCCAGAAACATTCTAAAGATGCCGTACCTGACTATTTGTTAACAAGAAAACCCCTAAAAAACTTTTCTCCAAACGTTGGGAAATTAAAAGCAAATTAAGTCTAATTGCTTTGCTTTCTTTTAATTCTATTGTGGAGTTAGATTGTTTTCTGCGGAATATATTTCTGCCAGACTGTTTAGCAGGGTTTTTTGTCTGTTTAGTGTAACGAAATATCAGTATACCTCAATTACCCATCCACAATGCATATTGTCACAGTAATTAAAGGGATAATTAGGAGATTCCAAAGTTTGCACGCTTTTTGTGGCTTTTAATTCGTCACGAGGAGAACAACTGCAGTCTAAAAATTCTTGAAACTGAAAACATAAATTCTTTAGAGTAATCATGCTTTATTTTCCAAATCCTATTAGTTGGTTTTTGCCTAATTATTATTTTCATATACAGACAGAGTCAATCATTTAAAATGTTTTTTTTTTACTTTTTAAATACACATCAAATATTTTTAAGTCTACATAAATCTACAAAATGCAACACATTGGAAAACAAAAAATCTTTTTTGTAAAATCATTTTGTTATGTTTTTAGGTGTCTCTAGACGAAAAATAGAGGTAAACCCAACGTGGCTGTAACAGTTGTTCGTCGGATTAAAAAACCATTTAACCATTTAACCATTTCAGTTGTTCATTAAGTAACCATTTAAATGACGAGAATCTGATGTCACTTTATAAGCCAATGAAAGTCGATTTAATACCGAGTATTTGTTTGATAAAGTGACGTCAGATTCTTGTGATTTGAGTGGTTACTTACTTAATGGGGAGCATTTTTTAATCCAAAAAACAACTGTTGTAGCCACGCTGGGTTTACCTTTAGTTTTATGATTTTAAAAGTTACATTAAAAATTTTAAAACTTTTATTCGTTATACATTATCAAAAGTTTAGAATAACGTTTACAACTTTTTTATCAAAAGCAACGAGTTTGAAATAACTGTGATTTGATTAGATTAAAGTAATTTAAATCCTATGAAATTTTAATTGGTTTAAAGTTTAACCACATCTTTTTTTAAATTTTGTATTGTCTTTCTAATACTCTAATAATTATACCTTTTTCGTAAAATGTTTTATCAACAAAAAGAAAGAAAGCATTATGTAAAAACGCAAAATATCAGAACGAAATTATCGGTTATGATATTTTGGTAATTTGTTAATAGACTATTTCGACATAAGGCGTTTTACACTGTAAAATTCCAATACACATTAGGTCGTAAGTTGTAATTAAAATAATATTTAAATAAAAACTTTTATTAATTTTGCTGTGTAAAATAACGTGTAAACACTAAAGGCAAAAATTTGATTGGATTTTTAATAATATAGTTATTAATGTGTAATTACGTAAAAATGTGAACATACAAAAATGGGGGGGATTTGGTCGATGGCCTATGTCTTTGCGTTCGCCTTCAGACTGTAAGGCTGGGAGTTCGAATCCCAATGAAGTCTCTTTTTTCACTTCTTGTACCGGACGTATTGTTCCTTTAAATTTATCAAAATTGAATTTGATAAAAAAGAATTCAGATCTTTTTAAATGGTTTAAGAAATCAGTTAATTTCTTATTGATTGGTATTAATAAAATAGAAAAAGGAAATAGACCTGCTAGTGAATGAGGTAGATACTGAATTTTTGATGTAGATAACTTGCTATAGGCACAAAAAAATTAAAACCAAAGTGCTTTAATGTAAAAAGCTTCTTGGAGTCTATTGTTTAATTTCTTTTCATATAATAATATGGTTAATTTTTTATTTAAAATCCTCCAAAAAATATTGTTTTGCATTATTTTTGTGGATTTTATATGTAAATAATCTTCCGGAAAATAATTTTTCCAAAAAAACCAAGTAAGTATTATGCAGCTATTTTCTATCTGCCACAAAAAGAAAAAAAACTAATTATATTTTATACGCCCCGGTACAAAAAGTGAAAAAGAGACTTCTTCAGGATTCCGAACTCCCAATCTTTCAGCGTGAGGCCGACCGCGTAACCACTAGACCATGACATCATCTGATGGCTGTGGAGTAAAATTCTACTTATATATTCGATGCTCCGTTATGATCGTAATTTTATTTTTTATGTTTGCATTTTTTTTAAAATTAAACATTAATACCTACATTATTACAAATCCAATCGAATTTATATTTTGCCTTTAGTGTTTACACGTTATTTTACACTTCAAATTTAATAAATTTTTTTATTTAAATATTATTTTAAATTCAACTTTCGGCTTTATGTGTATTGGAATTTGACTGTGTAAAACGCCTTAAAGGTGCGGTATATTAAGTCATGGCGCATTTTTTTGCTTGGATTTTGGTATCACTCGATGCATCAAATTTCACTGAGTTAAAAATTGTATTACAAAAAAAATAATTTTCAACGGTTGTCCAGATATTAGCAAGAATATCGCTTGGTTATTCCAGATAATTTTTGGGTGTGTTTTGTTTGCAAAGGTTAGACTTTGCAAACGCATTCTTTTTCGTAAAAATTCAGATGTATTTAAGATAATTTATATGCAAGTTTTGTTATAAAAATATGCAAAATTTTTAATTATACTAATTTCTGTGTCTTTTTATTTATTATATTCAAGTTATTATGTTTTATTTTAAATAAATGACTTGATGTATTTCGGGTTCAGTTCAGCATTAGCAGGGGTTTTTAATCTCTCATCGGGCGTACATATTTACTGTTATTTGGCTGGCTGAGCGGCAAAAAAAATCGATGGAATAATGAAGTGATAATATCTAGACAACCGCTGACAATTTTTTTTGTAATACAATTTTTTACTCCGTGAAACCTGACGTATCGATTGATACAAAAAACCAAGTGAAAAAAATACACCATGATTTAGTATACCACCCCTTTAAGTCGAAATAGTCTATTAAAAAAACCACGCGAGAAACCAACATTTTTTGATAAAAATATCTGATATTATGAAATATTGTTTTTAAAATAAGCTAAGATTTTCCAAAAATATTCGATTCAAACTTGTGTTTTAAACGATTTTTTTAAATAAGTTTGATTTTTTTGCAGAAAATTGATTTTTTAAAGTTGTCTAAGGATTCTACAATCACGAAAACAAACAGTTTAATATAAGAATGCGTTATTTCGTGCGGTTTTTATTAAAAACCGCACAAAATAACGCATTTTTTTTATAGATAATTTTTAATTATCTTATATATAAATAGATAGTTAAACGAAAAATCTCTATGTGTGTCTGTACGTTTCCTAATTTCTTTCCAACAAAAAAAAGGGATTAAGCTGAATGAGCTATTGGCAAGATTCTATACCCAGGATCAGGGGCGTAGCCAGGGGTAGGGCCAGGGGGCACGGCCCCCCAAATGGACTCTTCGGCCCCCCAAATGAGATAGACTAAAATTTATGATATAAAACAATTTGAAGATCAGTAAGAAAAAATACGTTAGAAAAAATTTTTTTGTCTCAGTCAAAAAGTTTTTTTAACAGTTTACTACAACGACTGATTTAAAAAAAACAATTAAGGTTGTTCATTGAAACAAAAAGTTGTATTGTAATCAAGACAAGTAATACTCCATACTCCATTGTTCAAGGACCAATATAATCCTTGGATATGGTAGTCATATATTAGCTTCTTGCTTGATTTTTGGGTTTGGTTTTGGAAAAAAGTGGTTTTTTTATCTATGGTTTTAATCAATAAATTATTTAATGCAATAATTGCGTGCAGTAATTTGCAATATTGCGCATGCAAAATCTTGCTAAGAACAACAATAAATAAAAAGACGAAATAAAATGTTTAAAAGATGAATTTTTTAAAGGTGAGATATTAAATTTATTGAAAATGTTAAAAAATCATTTTTAACGCTAAGTTCTAAAAATCGCACCCAAAAAAAGCTTTTTCTGAAGATGACATATTTAAAGACATGATTTTTAAACTCAAAGTGTGTAAGACCAGATGTTAAAAGACTTAATGGCAAAAACTTTGGAAAAAAAGTTTAGTTAGATTTTACTACAGTGACAAATTTACAGTTGCAGATGCGCATTTGTGCGACTTTCCAAGTACAAAGTTGCTGAGAAAAATATATGTTTCTAGTTTTGTCCTTTTGTGTATATGTGTGTGTTAGTCATATTTATATATAATTATTAGCTTTGAATTTAGTGCTTGTGCATTTTAAACTTGCCCAAACTTAAATCAATTAACGCAAACGCGAAGCGAACACAACTCAAATAATGTAAACTGAGAAATGGCATAAAGCTTTACTTAGTTTTCTAACATGTTTAATTATAAAAATTAACTAAAAACTAAAATAACTGTAAATAAATTTAATTGATTCAGTTATAAAATTTTTTAACAAGTCTTAAAGTAAATGTTAAAGTCTTTAAAGTTTTTTTAAAGTGTTAAAGTTTTTAACAAGTCTTAAAGTGAAGGTGTTACCTGAGCCAAAACATAACAAAACTAATAGAAAAAGTTTTAGAGTAGTTTTTTATCTAATAGCTGTTATATTTAACTCAATATTATATATAGCTGTTAATATAGAAATACCTAGCATTACAAAATTTTGGGTCCGCGGTCCTGCCGCGAAAACCAATTATTCTTACCAAAGTTCTTCAGAAACCGGAGATAAAACGACAATATTAAAACAATTCGGAATACTTTTGGCAACTTCTGACCATAATTCAGAGCTATTTTAAGCATTAATAAGGTTTTCCATATGTACATTTATTTCGGTTAACCAGAAAAAAACATTTCATAATGCTTTAATTTAATACAAAAAAGCACGTCAAAATTTTTCAAATAGATGTTCTATTATTTGTGCTATTCTAATTTCAAAAATAATACAACAAAATGCATTTAATTTGAGAGGAACTTTGTTTCGTGGTGGGACCGGCGACCCAATTTTTGTAATACTAGGTAGGTCCATTATTGCAGCAATTTATATTTGTTATTGAAGATCTACCTATCTAACAAAAATTTTTTAATGAATATATATGTTTTGAGAGTGTCTTAAACTTAAAAGGAGTATTCACTCCAAACTGTTTTTGTAAACAAAAAATCTTTCAAGCTATATAAATGCAACGTGATGTGAACTTTGAGATACCCGCTTTTGGAATAAAAAATTTTGATTCATAAAGATTATGGATGGACTGCTAAATTACTAAATTCGAAATTTTAAATAAGGTTTCTAATAGCAGTTTTTGGCTCTATTTTCAAAAAAATTTTTTGGAGGGCTAAAGCTCCCCAGACCCCTCATGGTTAGGAGGGGGGCTCCGCCGCCCCCGAAACCCCCCCCCGTTTACCATCTTTTTGAATGATAACAATTGTGCCCCACCTGTTCTCGCTCCGGCCCCCCAGTCAAACATTCCTGGCTGCGCCCCTGCCCAGGATTGTCAGAAAGGGTTGAATTAAAAAAATAAATAAAATGGAAATTTTTATACTGAACAACAGATTTTCAACAAAGGGAGACATTTTTGTGCTGGACAACGCTTTTAAAGTAAAAAAAGATTTAGGCTAAATGAGAGCTAATTGGAAATCTTGTAGTTTGGGGAATGTTTTTAAGGCGGTTGAATTTTTTAAAGGAGCCATTTTTACTAAAGGATCCTTTCGATTTTGCAACTTGAAATATTTTTGTTTTTTTATTTCGCTTACAATTTTTGGTACAAGATAATTGTGCGTAAAAAGCGACAATATTTCGTATTGTAAAATTAAACCATTTTTGATTAAACCAATTAAACCAATTAAATTGGAGATTTACGTGCACAAATACAGCTCCTTTATAAAATAAATTTTTTCCATCCAAAATATCGAATAATTTGTCTTCTGGCGTTTTAATTATGGAGATTTTAATTTTTAAATAAATGTCAGATTTCAAATTAAAACAAATTAAAAAAAACATTTTAGCACATAGACAACTACATAAAGGACAATTAAATTTGTGTGCTAATAGTCTAAAAACCGCTGTTCGAAGTGTTCTGTTGTTAGAAATTCTAAAATCATAAGCAAATTTTAATATAAGTCAGTTTATTATAGTCAACCAAACTTTGTTACTTTTACAAAATTGGAGCCGAAAAATGCATGGAAAGTATGTCATCTGTATAGCTAACACGGATTATTTTCAATTTCAAAATAAAATTGGAAAGTTAATATGAGTTCAAAATAAAATTAAGCGTTTTTATTTAGAAAGCTAAAACAAAACAAAAAAAACAATGATTAAGAACTTGTCGCCCCCCCCCCCCACTCTCCACTCCAGACCATCTTGCCCATGCAAGTCACTGAAATGTCAAACTCGCTTAAAGTTTGAGTTAAGAACGCAGTGAGAAGAAAAGCGTTAAAACAATTGTTTGTTTGTTTTTCTTGATTGATTCTTTAGGAGAAGGGTCAAGACCTCACCAAAATGGTAAAGAAAATCAGTCACTAACCTAAGCCTAAGCAAAACCTAAGCTAAGCCTAAGCCTAAGCAAAACCTAACCTACCCTCTCTCCTGTCATTTTTGGGGTAGGTTTTGGCCGTCGGCCTCCGGGGATTGCTTTAAAAATCTTAAAAGCGGAGCATCCACTGCAGAGCTACGGAGCTCTGAGCGTCACTATTAATGAGAAGTAAAAAACGCTGTTTTGCACGTTGTTAGAACATACTTTTCAGAGTTTTACCAGAAAATTTGAGCACAATTGAAACGGTTGGTTTTTATGACGGTTTGAATGCAACCGGTTTTTGCGTTTTTTCACTCAATATTTGTTCTTAGTTCATAGTCTTAGTTCATAGTTTATAGTCGTTCATAGTCTCACTTAACGTTTTGGACGCTTGAGGATCTTGGGTGTTGCTATCACCAACGCTAGTGATACACTAAATGGGCGCCATTTTTTGTGCTTTCTTGTCAACAAAAAATTTTGAGTCAAAAACCGAAAAAAAAAAGGTGTGCACCCTTTAAAAGTTTTTTTCCGAAACCACTAAAAATCAAAAATTCATTACATAAGTCGGTTTTGATATAATATTTGTGTCTGTGTTTGTCTCATATTTAGCTTGCAACAAGATGTTTAAAACGACATATTAAAAATTTGGAAGCGTTCCAAGCCCTTATTCATAGCAGCAATAAATTATTAAACTAAAAAATTTCCAAAAATTAAACCTTACAACTTTTAAACTTCAGGTTGTTTTATTTTTATGTATTGAGACCCAAGACGCGACACACTAATAATATGAAAGACTTAACACGAAGATGTTCTGATTTCGTTCGATTAGCTAACAATAAACTAAATAAAAAAAAACTAAAATAGTACTTGTGAGCCCATACTCTATTTGAAATTGAAGATTTTTATGTCCCACAGAATGGTAGTGTATCATTGCCTTTTTGAATCCAGAGAAGTGCAATGTGTCGGTTTCTGGAAGATTGTCATATCTTAAAATATTCAAATGAAAGTTTTTAGTAAGATCCATGTCCGACCGCTATGTCACGCTTTAAAAATAAATCTTATTCTAAAAATTGTGTTTTAAAAATTTCATTAAATAAGTATGCTAAAAATAATAAATTGTTTTTTTTTACATTTTGGAAAGATGATTATTAAATTTTGGAATGTGTTTAAAAATTCAATTATTTTTTGCATTGGTTCTGTGGAAAAAGAACCAGGGTTTTTCTATTTGTTTTTTTTTTTCTTCTGCCAGAAAGGAGATTTATGGAAAGTCTTTTTCCTTTCAAGTTGAACAAAGTTGAACAAATAAGTTGAAAACAAAAATTTTTAACCGCTATCTTTTTGAATTTCTTCTTGTTACCAAATAAATATGAGCTTTTAATTGTTATAATATTTTAAAAGTGATTTAAAAATAAACCTTACAAATTAAATATTTACTATTTTTTACTGCCTAAGACAGAGAAAGGTCATTTTTGTTAAACTGCGCAGCCTTTGTTTAACACAAAAAGTTTCAAAGCTGCAAAAATAATACGGCGTTTTTGTAACAATTCGAAAACTATTGTTTTACTCATTATCAGTCAAAAGTCATATTACCACCTTTTTTGTTATTAATAAGTAATCAAGTTTTGAAGATTTTTTTTGTGAATGGTCATGGAAAATAAAAACTCCAACTTTATGAACACAAATCATTATTCGCTTAGCAAAGTTTAAAATCGGAGAAGTAGTTAGTAGAATCACTTATGATAATATCATTTGTTCTAATTGACTAAGCTGGCACAAAATGTGATATATAATCTAAAGATAATTTCTATCAGGGTGAATATAGATGAGTGGTATAAGTAACCACTCGTTTTTTGAGAAAATATCACGTGCAGAGCAACACATGACGCAACTAAATAATAATTGGTTACATAACCGCGAAAAACTTTTTTTTAAATTTCCTCGCTCACGGGTTTATTGTTAATTTCTTCCTGGCGGAGAGGGGTTACGCCCTTAATTTCAGCCTAGAAGACTTTAGCTTTAATTTATTTTCAATACAATTATAAGACCTGGGCGCGCATTCTGACGCGCGGTTAAAAGTTACCCCGGGTTAACTTTTTTTACGTGCTTAAGGATGCGAGTAAAAAAATCAATTTTACCTAGGTAAAAGTCGGGTTAAATTTTTTCTATTGTTTTAAGAATAAGAATTTATCCAACTCGAGAAGTTGTTAAATATTTTCTTCTGTAGGATTAATCTAATAAAAAAATAAAATACGCGCATTGATTAAATTTTTTATTTTTCGCGAAATGGTTTTGCGGCGCGAGAAAAAAAAAATTAAAAAAAAAATTCATTGCAATCATTTTCTGTCCCGCATGCGGCACGTTTATTTATTTACAATTCATATTTATTTTTTTTATTTTTATTGAAATGGATTTAGCGGGGTAAATATAAGGGTTTCTTCAGAATGCGACCCCTGGTTGTCGCATTCTGAAGAAACCCTTATATTTACCCCGATAAATCCATTTCAATGAAAATAAAAAATTAAATATATTTATTGTAAATAAATATACCTGCCGCATATGGGACAGAAAATGATTGTAATGAATTTTTTCTCGCCCCGCAAAGCCACCTCGCGCAAAATAAAAAAAATTTAATCAATGCGCGTATTTTATTTTTTATCAAATTAATCCTATGGGAGAGAATATTTAACCACCTCTCGAGTTGGCTAAATTCTTATTCTTAAAACAATAGAAAAAATTTAACCCGATTTTTAGCTAGGTAAAATTGATTTTTCACTCACATCCTTAAGCACGTAAAAAAAAGTTACCCTGGGGTAACTCTTAACCGCGCGTCAGAATGCGTCCCCTGGATTGTTTTTAGATTTAGTTAGTGAAACTTACCTAATCGTTTTTTATTTATCATAAAATTAAGCCTATTTTAAAATACTGTTGATTTATAATTTAAAAAATAATGCAATCAGGATTCGTTTATCAAACACTGGCTATGAAATGTATCGTTCTTCTATTTATCAATGTCGTTAATTATAACAACAAAAAATCATAATATGATAAACTCATATAATATGATTGTCGTTGGTTGAAATTAAAAAAAATGTATTCTAAACGACCTTTAAAAACATGCCTGAATAGTATTGGATAATCTTGTAATGTACCGTCAACTGAATTTAAATTTACGTCGTCAAACACATGCAAGAAATCAAAAGGATGGGGACTGCCCAACCATTTTACAATCAGAGTTAAATCTTCGTTGTTTTCAGGTGGTTTTCTAAATTTTAACATTTATATAAAGATTATTTTATTTTAAATAGTTTGTCTTTAAGGTCTCTCCGGAAAGTTTTGTTCAATATGGGAAATCACGATTTTTGGCATACGAGACTCGCCAAATACCGAAATGTTTCCATAAAAAATTAATATGGGTGTTAAAAAGGCAGAAATATCACGATTATATTTATGGTAGTAGTTAAAATAATTGATATTAAAAATCCAATTGCAACGAAATTTTTTAAAAACCCTTAAAAAAATTAACTACTTAGTATTTATTAGGAAAAACACCATCAATAAAGAGGATCTGTTGGCTGGTACTCACCATTATTTGCCGTCCGGATTTTTGAAAACCCAAAAAATAAATCTCAAATAAATCGAAAACCAATGTGTTTTGTAAAAAGAAACTATTAAAACTAATAGAGTGAAAAAAGCTCTGTATAAATTGCACAAAAATTTGCATGTATTTAATGGTTTAAATTGACAAGAGCATCTTAGCTTCACCGTATTTTGGTGCAAAAATAATCGAACACCAAAAACCAAATTTTTGTATTCAGTACAAATGTAGCTAAACGCGTCACCAAAATCCATTCAGTTTGTGAAATACATTAAAAAAATAGTTAAAACTTGTTTAGTAGTCATTTCAAGGATAAAAATTTCAATTTTGGCCTTTAAAGGTGCGGTATACTAAATCATGGTGTATTTTTTTCGCCTGGTCTTTGGTATCAATCGATGCGTTAGGTTTTACTGAGTAAAAAGTTGTATTACGAAAAATAATAATTTTCAGCGGTTCTCGAGATATTAGCAAGAATATTGCTTGGTTATTTCGGATTTTTTTTGTTTTCTAACAAACACCTGCGTGGTGATGAATTTGGTGTGTTTTTTGCCTTCGTTTGATTTTGCAAACGCATTCTTTCTTGAGAAAATTTGTATGTTTTTAAGCCTTTTTTATGCTAATTTTGCTATGAAAAGATGGAGAATTTTTAGTTGTACTAATTTCTGTAAGTTTTTTTATGATTTTATTGCAAAAAAAGGCTTTATTTGAAAAAAACAAATTTAAAAATTTTGAGTTTAGTTCAGTCGCGGCGACCCTCCTTGTGTTGTTTGTTTACAGGGGATGAGCGATAAAAAAAACAAACAACACAAGGAGGGTCGCCGCGACTGAACTAAACTCAAAATTTTCAAATTTGTTTTTTTTCGAATAAAGCCTTTTTTTGCAATAAAATCATAAAAAAACTCACAGAAATTAGTACAACTAAAAATTCTCCATCTTTTCATAGCAAAATTAGCATAAAAAAAGGCTTAAAAACATACGAATTTTCTCAAGAAAGAATGCGTTTGCAAAATAAAACGAAGGCAAAAAAACACACCAAATTCATCACCACGCAGGTGTTTGTTAGAAAACAAAAAAAAATCCGAAATAACCAAGTAATATTCTTGCTAATATCTCGAGAACCGCTGAAAATTATTTTTTTTCATAATACAATTTTTTACTCAGTAAAACCTAACGCATCGATTGATACCAAAGACCACGCGAAAAAAAATACACCATGATTTAGTATACGGCACCTTTAAACCTCGATCCGGGAAACCACCTCCCGCAAAATGAAAACTTGTTTCCCCTTCACTTCCCCTCCCTTCTCTATACCGCTACCACATGTGGAAAAGAAAATGAATGCAATGAATTTTCTTTTCTCCCTGCCTCTGGCGCCGCAAAACCACCTCGCGCAAAATAAAAAATTTAATCAATGAGCGTATTTTATTTTTTATTAAATTAATCTTACGGAGAAAATCTTAACCACCTCCAGTTTGGATAAATTCTTATTCTTAAAACAATAGAAAAAATTTAACCCGACTTTTACCTAGGTAAAATTGATTTTTCACTCGCATCCTTAAGCATGTAAAAAAAGTTAACCCGGGGTAAATTTTAACCGCGCGTCAGAATGCGCGCCCTGTTCTTTTTTTAACCTACGTAAAAATTAATGGATATATTT
>JASAMX010004016.1:0-2500 GCA_030248175.1 Microlaimidae sp. YZB2_3 | reverse complement strand
AAATGTATAATTATGAAAAAAAAACCTTAAAATTTGTAATAAGTATCATCTGAAATTAAAATTTCTATTGTATTTTAGCGCCTTAAATTAAAAATTTTCTCCCCCGGGGGACATTCTGCACCCTCCCCGAACCCCCCTGACAATGGGCTCTGTTCTTGGCCCCGCTGGGGGCTCTCGCCCCCAGACTTCCATATCTGGGGGGCTGCTTCCCTCAGACCCCCTTCAGGGTTAGTGTTTACCCCCCTCGAAATGAAATCCTGGGCACGCCACTGGGTCAGGGGTAAAAAATTCGAAAATATGGGGGGAGGGGGGCAGATTTTTTTTACTAGGGGGACCCCACAATTTCGGGGCTAGGGGGTTGGACCATACATGGGCAAGTTGGTCCGGAGTGGGGGGGGAGTTAAACCCCAAATTAGAGGGGGGGTTAAAATCCGAGAAACGCAAAATACCCATATCGTTTTTTTTTCTGGAGTGCATTTTACCCATATCGTTTTTCGATTTTGAAGGGAAAATAGGTTAAAAACACTAATTTTAGGTCAAAAAGCCCTTTTTATTGCATTTTTGAGCTTTTTATTGCTTAAAACATTCATTTTGACCTCAAAACTTAAGTTTGGAGGCAGTTAGAAGTCATTTTAAAAACATTTTTTTTCTTCATTTTTCCAAAATTGGGGGGGGTTAACTTTTTCTCCCCCCCCCCACTTCTGAGTGGGGGGGGTTAAACCCCACTTCTCAGAATTTGGGGGGGGTTAACCCCTCCAACCCCCACGTGCCCATGTATGGGTTGGACTTGACCCTACCCCCCTTGTTCATCTGTGACTAACATTATACTACACACAGAGGCCAAAGTTCTCCCACTAGCAACACACATCCAACTCCACGCAAAACAAGCAAAATTGGCAGCCATGTACACAAACAATCCACTCAACTACTTAACACAACAACCTGCACCCAAAAATCACAAAATTGAGAGAAGACCTGGCTGACTAAGGCTTTAAAAAAAGCTTTTTATTTAACCATTGTAATTTTCATTAGTTAATTCATCAAAATTTTTAATTTATTACAGAGTTTTGGAACTGACTTGATCTTCATTTAGATAATTCCATTTACTTATAACTCTATTAAAAAACTATATTTTCTACAATTGACTCTTGAGTACTCTTTAATTTAAAAGGTTCACACGTACATTTGAAATTAATGTTTAATTATTATAATGCGGACACATAACTTAAATCATTAGTTTTTTAAATTCATTACTATTTTTTTGTTATTTTTTTCTGCGCTTATTAATTTATTAATATTTGCTGCGCATCACTTTGAAATTCAAGTGAAAGTTTCTACACGAAGGGTGGTTCACACCGGAGTGGCAGCTAAAAAGTAACGCGCTGGGTCCGTATAATGTTTTTTTATGCTGTGCGGTTGCTACTGAAAAGATCTACTCTATTTTATGAAAAGAAAATAAATTACATTTGAAAAACACTGTTTATTGCAAAACGATGGAAAACACCAAAAAACCAATTGTCACAGGGAAAACAAGAATTGCAATTTGTTGAAAGAAACAATGTTATTATTCATTGTTGCAAAAATAAGAAGAATGCTTGTTTAAATGAATTTAAATGTCAAAACAAGAAACTGAACAGCACATACACAAAGATACTGATGGTTTATGATATCGAGATAATACTACTAACAATATAAATGTTTTTATAAGGGGGGGGGGTATCTTTTTTTCTTTAAAACCCATAAGGTTTAACCAAAAGGATACCCAACTATTGCATTTTGCGAAATATAAATAAATAAATAAAAACACCGGACAAATTCACCATAGACCAAAATCACCACAATGCTTAGTATGCTTAGTATAAAATTAATTCTGTTATCTGATCATTAAAAAGAAAAAGGAAAAAAATCACCACAAGGTGGTGTAAATTCACCATAAATATAATGCGTTTGCAATATTTCCTTTAAATTTTGACAATTGTAAAATGTAACAAAATTTTATCATGATAATATTTAGTTTGATTTTAGGGCTTTGCTTAGGCTCAGGAAAAAAATTAAAACATTTTTAATGCTTTCATGATTAAAACTTAGTTTTTTTTAACACATTTTAGTTTGCACCCGCATTTCTGATTGTTCTGATGAATTACGCTCTACACCACATTATGGTGAATTTTTCCATGGTCATTTTACACTACTTTTATGGTGATTTTCCACGTCACCGACGCGCTCACACCGCAGCAACAATGACGATGTAATAATGTAAACACGCACGGAACGCGTTCCAATTGTCCCTTCCCACTCTGGTGTGAACCAGACCAAAGCCCTTGAATTTACACGGCGGTGACGATAGACAACGCTTTTTATCACACAAGGGAAATAGGGATGCGCGACCTGTACAGAGTGTGGAAACGCCTAGTGCTTTGTTGGGACTTGCCCTCGGCCCCCCCCCCCCCGTCAAAAAATGAAAAAGTACCCTAAAAATATGACGCCATTTTTGACCTAT
>JASAMX010004015.1:0-11981 GCA_030248175.1 Microlaimidae sp. YZB2_3 | reverse complement strand
TGCTCACTTTAGCTAAAAAGCGTTATAGCATTCAGAGCTTCCATTTTTATGGCTAAAGAACTCATTTAGACACAGACCTGTGACTGCCCCCCCCCCGAAGTTTTATTGGGGGCGCGGGACTCCAAAACGGGGGGCACGGGTAACTTTTTTTGAAACGGGGGGGGGGGGGGGCAATAAACGGGAAGAGGTGAGAAAGAAAAAAAGAAAAAAAAGAGAAAAAATAGGAGGAAAAAAAGAGAAAAAAAGAAAGAAAAAGAAAAAAAAAGGAGACAAAAAACGCAAAAAATAAAAATAGGTCTAAATGGCTGAAATACATTTGGAGAGGCTTAAAACTGCAAATTTGTGATTATGGCGTCATCATAGGTCGGAATGGCGTCAGAATTTTAGGGGCAAATCTTTTTCATTTTTGGCGGGAATAAAACTGCGGGGAGGGGCAAATCCTCCAAAAGTGAGCATTTCCAGACTGTGCACAGGTTGTAGACACATACATAGAGGCAGGAGGGGGTTAGGGGGTCCACCCTACTGAATCTGAGCCTAGAAATTTCGGACCCCCCCCAAAAAAATTTAGGCGTCCACCTGATCCCCCAAAATTTTTAAAATTCTCACCTACCCCCTCTGGAATTCTAATCCACCCCTCCCCACTCCTTCCAAACCAAATTTTGGATACGAATTTGGGTTAAAATTTACTATTACAACACGATTTTGGAGTAAAAAACAGTATTTTGTACTCTTTTTATAATATAAATAGCCTATTTTAGTATAAAAATTTGATATTAGCGTGAAAAAATTAAATCAAATTATTTAATGTGACTTTGCTTTGCTAAAACTGCAATCCCTCTGACCCCCCTCCTGGATTTCAAACTGGTTTACCCTGGATTGACCCCCGCAAAGCTACAGGGCAACCAACCCCTGGACTTCCCTCCTATCTTTCAAAGGGCCATTTTCCTTCTTTCTAGCTTAACTTGGCTTACAGAAGGTTAATTTATAAAAATTAGGCAGTAGTGAATCAAGAAGTGAAAATAAGCAATATATATATATATATATATATATATATATATATATATATATATATATATATATATATATATATATCGGGGACGTAGCCAGGGGGGCGGGAGGTGGCCGCCCCCCGCAACGGTCGGACAGGAGGAAAATAAGGATAGCGGGTCGGCGATAGGAGGCAGGGGTCATGCTCTTAAATTTCGCGATTTTGCTGACACCACCCCCCCCCCTAAATTTGGGAACGGGGACACCCCCCCCCCAAAATTCGCCGCCTGGAGAAAAATTATTAAGTGTTATAAAACGACTAAAAAATTTTCCCGCGCTTTGCGCGGAGAGTTAATTATTAATTGATAAATTTATCTTAGTTTTTCGATTACAAATCGATTATCCCGTTCAGTAGTTAAGGTATACAGCTTAATAAAACTACTATAAACACTATTATCCTTTAATTAACGTTTTAAACGCATGTTTTAAATGTGTAGATATAAGAAACCTTAAATTTTGTAATAAGTATCATCTGGAATTAAAATTTCAAGTGTATTTTAGCGCCTTAAATTGAAAATTTTCTCCCCCGGGGGGCATTCTGCCCCCCCCGGACCTCCCTGACAAGGGGCTCCGCCCCTTGACCCCGCTGGGGGCTCCCGCCCCCCAGAATGGGGGGCAGGCCCCCAACCCCCTTTCCGGGTTAGAAGGGCCCCCAGACCGCCCCCCCCCCTACATGAAATCCTGGGCACGCCACTGCAAAAGGGGGGTTTGTCTAACCTCAAATTTTTCCCTTTGCCGACATAAAAGAGGTGTCTAGACCCCCCCTGGCTACGCCCATGTATGTATATAATCTTAAATTAAATATAAAATTATGGATTAAAAAGTTTGTGATACTTGACTTTATAATCAAGACAATAATATTATTATTCTATTATTACATAATTATTAAAAAAAACTATGATTTCTAATCTAATTATAAGAATATATTAACACATTATTAATAAAAGAATTAAAATTCTCTTCTCCCTGACTTCCCTGACCACTTTTTGCTCTCCCTGTCCTCTCCCTGACTTCCCTGACTCGCTGGAAACCCTGCTTTCGTTCTGCCACTGCGCCGCAACTTCGACTGTGATCTTCGACGGTAAATTTGTATGTATTTAATAAATGATTTGTTTTTTGGATTGAAAAAACTTAATTTTTCTAGGCCTAAGCTAAGCGAAACCTAGTTTTCTGGAAACAGGATGTCTAAAAGGCGAGTCTTAACAAAAAAAAAATGGAAATCAATTTATAAAATTAAATCTGTTAAAAAACAAAAAATAAAATAAAATGAAATGAGAATCCATAAAAAAAATTTCATGTCTTTAATGGACTACTTGATTACCTTTGATTGTAATTCAAAATGGTTCTAGGAAAATTAGCGGGTAGGGGTAAAAGCCGGACCACCCGGACAGGGAGGAAATCAAAAAACGCCGGGCTGCGGACCGTCAGGGCAATATCTCGAGAAGTACGCAAGGTCGTGACAGAAAAAAAACAAAAAAATGTCATCCACAGAACAAAAGCTATGTTTATGTACTTAGGTATTTTGTTTAATATTTAAAAAAAAAAAATCTTCCAGGTTTTTTTGACATGGTTATTTTTGAGAATTACCGTAACCCTTAAAAAGAGTGCGTGAAACGGATATCCCTTATTGCTGTTATTTAAAAAAATAAAAATGTTTTAATAGTAGCATATAAAATAAAATGTAAAAAATTGAATCTTATTAACTGATACTTAGGTTTTTGGGAATTTTAATTCTTATTATTAATAATGTGTTTATATATTCTTATAATTAGATTAGAAATCATAGTTTTTTTAATAATTACGTAATAATAGAATAATAATATTATTGTCTTGATTATAAAGTCAAGTATCACAAACTTTTTAATCCATAATCTTATATTTAATTAAAGATTATATACATACAGGGCGTAGCCAGGGGGGTCTAGACACCTCTTTTAGGTAGGCAAAGGGAAAAATTTAGGGTTAGACAGACCCCCCTTTTTGCAGTGGCGTGTCCACGATTTCATTTCAGGGGGGTGGTCTGGGGGCCCTACTAACCCTGAAGGGGGTCTGGGGGGGGGGGGGGGGCGAGAGCCCCCCAGCGGGGTCAAGGGGCGGAGCCCCTTGTCAGGGGGGTCCGGGGGGGCAGAATGCCCCCCGGGGGAGAAAATTTTTAATTTAAGGCGCTAAAATACACTTGAAATTTTAATTCCAGATGATACTTATTACAAAATTTAAGGTTTCTTATAGCTACACATTTAAAACATGCGTTTAAAACGTTAATTAAAGGATAATAGTGTTTATAGTAGTTTTATTAAACTGTATACCTTAACTACTGAACGGGATAATCGATTTGTAATCGAAAAACTAAGATAAATTTATCAACTAATAATTAACTCTTTGCGCGAAGCGCGGAAAATCTTTTTTGTCGTTTTATAACACTTAAAAATTTTTCTCCAGGAGGCGAATTTCGGGGGGGGGTGTCCCCGGGTACCCCAAATTTAGGGGGGGGGGGAGTGACAGCAAATTCCGAAATTTTGGGAGGTATAACCCCCCCTGCCCACCTATGCGCCCAACCACTATCCTTATTTTTTCACCTGTCCGACCGTTGCGGGGGGGGGGGGCGGCCGCCGCCCCCCCCCCCCGGGCTACGTCCCCGATATATAAATATATAAATATATATATATATATATATATATATATATATATATATATATATATATATATTGCTTATTTTCACTTCTTAAATTAGCTACTGCCTAATTTTTATAAATTAACCTTCTGTAAGCCAAAGTTAAGCTAGAAGAAGGGGGAATGGCCCTTTGAAAGATAGGAGGGAAGTCCAGGGGGGTTCCGTACCCCTCTAGCTTTTTAGGGGGGTCGATCCGGGGTAAACCAGTTTGAAATCCAGAGGGGGGTCAGAGGGGGTCCGGTTTCAAAACAAAGTCACATTAAATCATTGATTTAAATTTTTAAGCACTAATATAGAATTTTTTATACTAAAATAGGCTATTTATGTATAAAAAGAGTACAAAATACTGTTTTTTACTCCAAAATCGTGTTGTAATAGTAAATTTTAACCCAAATTCATATCCAAAATTTGGTTTGGAAGGAGTAGGGAGGGTCGATTTAGAATTCCAGAGGGGGGTAGGGTGTCAAAATTTAAAAATTTTGGGGGTAGGGTGGACGCCTAGATTTTTTGCAGGGGGGGGTCCGAAATTTCTAGGCTAGGATTGGGGGTGCGGGTGGACCCCTCTAACCCCCCTCCCTATTCTTATGTATGTGTCTACAGACCTGTGCACGGTCTGGAAATGCCCCCCGCTTTTTTGGAGGATTTGCCCCTCCCCCGCCGTTTTATTCCCCCCCGCCAAAAATGAAAAAGTACCCTAAAATTATGACGCCATTTCCGACCTATGATGACGCCATCATCGCGAATTTTTTGCAGTTTTTAGCCTATTCCAATGTATTTTAAGCCATTTTAGACCTATTTTTACCTTTTTTTCGTTTTTTTGTCCTTTTTTTTTCTTTTCTTTTTCTTTTTTTCTCTTTTTTTTCCTCCTATTTTTCTGCTTTTTTTTCTTTTTTTTCTTTCTCACCTGCTTGCCCCCCGTTTTATTGCCCCCCCCCCCGTTTCAAAAAAGTTACCCCCCGTGCCCCCCCGTTTTGGAATTGCCCGCCGCCCCCCCAATAAAACTTCGGCGGGGGGGGGGGGCAGTGCACAGGTCTGTGTCTAAATGAGTTTTTTAGCCATAAAAATAGAAAGCTCAAAAATGCTATAACGCTTTTTAGCTAAAATCAGCGTTGTATTACTTGTTTTTTTTGCAAAATTAAAAAAACGATATGGATAAAATGCACTCCAAAACTAAAAACGATAAGGCAAGAATGCATTCCTTAGATATCCGCGGATTTCTGTTTCCAAAAAGCCGCATGCGCATCCGTGGATGTCGAAAAATGACATCCGAGAACATCCCTAATTTTGGTCCATATTTACTGTCACAGTCACAAACACATTTTTTAATTAAAAATTTTTAATTAAAAATTTTTAACCATTTTTGTACCTATCTTAAACATCCTATTTTAGTCCTAAAGTTTACAAATGTAATTCAACGCTAGTATTACATGCAATGAAAGGAATTGACATCCGCAAATGTTATTTTTGACATCCGCAGATGCGGATGCAGTTGCGTATTTTGGAAATAAAAAGTCTGCGTAAGCGTTTGCCGAACTTTATCAAATGCATTCTTACCATATCGTTTTTATTTTTAATGCGATTTTACCCTATCGTTTTTTTTTCAATTTTAAATAAAAACTAGGTAAAATAACGCTAATTTTACGTATACATGTAGCCCGTGTCAGCCATACGGCTGACAAATAATTTTTCCGGCATTTTTTATATTTATTTACTTTTTTTTCAAAATTCAACCCTTCTATTCCATTCCCGTGACTGTAAGCTTTACAATGATACCTCAGTTAACCCGCACTACCTTTTGTCGTTGGGGGAAGGGTCTTTCCCTTTTTGGTAAAAATATGTTGTCCAGTATAAAGATGTCCATGTTATTTTTTTAAAATTTCAACCCATTTATGACATTCTCCAGACTGTAAGCTTTGCAATGATACCTCATTTAGCCCAATCCGTTTTGTGGTTGGGAAGAAGGGCTCCCCATTTGGTCAAAATGCGTTGTCCAGCATAAAAATGTCTTTGTTATTTATTTTTTGAAACATTCAACTCTTTTATGACATTCCTTGAAACTTAAGCTTTGCAATGATCTTATTTAACCCAATCTTTTTTGTGGTTAAGGAGAAAGTTCGTTTCCCCTTTTAGTGAAAAAAACCGTTGTCCAGCATAAAGATGTCCATGTTCATTTTTCCAAAAACATGATATTTTGGCTTTACATTTGCAAATTACTCTTACTACCAATAAGTTTGAACCAATTCGAAGATAAAAAATTTTTCAACTTTCAAATTCCATAGGGCCCTATTTTTTGTGAAAATGTTTTGTGCAACCAAAAGATGCCCATGCGATTTTTTTTTAATTTCAACCCCTTTATGACATTTCCCTGTCCGTAAGCTTTGCAACGATATCTCATTTAGCCCAATTTTTTTGCTGGTTGAGGTCGAATGTCATTCCTCTTGTTAGTGAAAAAACGTTGTCCAGCATTAAGATGTCCATGTTAATCTTACCAAAAAAACATGACATTTTGGTTTTACATTGGCTAATTACTCTTATCAATAAGTTCGAGCCAATTCAAAGACAAAAAAATTTCGATTTCCAAAGTCTATAGGTTCCCCCTTTTTTGAAAATGTGTTGTCCAGGCTAAAGATGTCCATGCAAAAATTTTCTAAATTCTAACCCTTTATGACATTCTCCGGACTGTAAATTATTTAATATTTTAGCACCGTAGTTGGTAACTTTAAAAGTAAAAATGAGCGATAAGAAAGACTGCGGATATTGAGTATTGAGTTTAAAAATCCGCGGATGCGGAGGCGAATGTTAAAAATAGTGCGGATGTTTTGCGGATGCGGACGTGTATGTTGGGGAAATCACTAAATGTAATATTATTCCTAAAAAAACTTATCATATTTTTTTTGAAACCAAACCCCTACCGCTACCCTGAAACCCCAAGCTTTTAAAGGGCTGTTTATCCGAGTTAGCGACCTCCGGTCATGTTCATCTATGGTTCTGCACGATGATTTGTGTTTGATGAGCATAGATTTAATGCTGGCTCCGCCTGCTGCAAGATCTTATCTATTAGATTTTTGTTGATTGTACTTGCTTTTTCAAGTTTTTTCCGCCGGTTTTTTTGTCTTAATCCGTCCCCGTGCGTGATTGCCTTTTCCTCGGTTATAAATGTGAAACCTTCGTATGACCTGTGTCGTACTTCCGTCATACATAATTTTTTGCGTGAGTAGTGTGACCAGTGAGTGAGCGAGCAAATTGAAATGGTTAAAGCGGTACAGTAACAATGTGCAGATTTTTCTCATGGATAGAGTGTATTACGTAGGATATTTCATGTTGCAAAAATTAGCATATTGCTACTGTACAGTTTTAACCATTTCAGTTTGCTCGCTCATAAAAAATTATCCATGACGGAAGTACGACCTAGTTCATGCGTATGGTAGAGTTTAACGCGGTAAGGTTTACGTACGACATTTGTCATACGAAAATATCACCACCGTGAGACGAAGGTTTTAATTTTGTCGTACGAAGGTTTCACGGTTGTAACGGGGGAAAAGGCCATTCGAGGAACGGGTAATAAATAATATTTACGCCATTGTATGGTTTTTCTATCAGTTTCGTCTTACATGCAGGCTTGAAGCCGCCAGTAACAGCAACTTTAAGATTCGCAGCTCCTCAAGCTCGAACCAAAGCCCTAGCCCACTTCTCGGAGATTATATTCGTTCATTTGCTTTTTTTGCTTCACGGGCATTATTTTTGGGTATTTACTGTGCGCTGTGTGAGTGTTTTATGCTGATGTAGCCTTTTTCGGTATCTTGTCGATTCAATTTTTATTAGTTGCTACTTGCTAGAGTTTCCGATTTTATATATATAAAAACATTTTGCGGTGACAATATGTATATTGATTTTTCGGCATTTTTGCAGATTCCAGTATTACAATCATATTAGCATTACTTACATGCCCTCTGCTTATTGTTGTTAAATATTTACTGCCTAGGGGAAATCTGGCACTCTACCTAATTCTTAAAAAAACTCGGAAAATTCTTCAAACTGTCGAAAGAAAATCAATGATTCATGCTTATATTACTTTTAGCATTACTATGTCTCTGTTTGTGCTGATTGCCTCATTGAAGGAGATGATCTGCTTCATACATGGGCAAGTTGGTCCGGAATAAGAGAGGGAGATTAAATCTGAATTTAGATCCGAGTTACGCATTTTACCCATAGTGTTATTTTGTCAAGAGCATAGATGGGCACGGCTGGTTGGGGGTGGGGGGGGGTTAACCCTCCAAATTCTGAGATGAGGGATTTAACTTAACCTCCCCCCTCTGCTCAAAAGTGGGGAGGGGCAAAAGGTTAACCTTCAATTTTGGAAAAAAAGACGAAAAGAAATGTCTTTAAAATGATTTCTAACTGCCACCAAACTTAAGTTTTGAGGTAAAAATGAGTGTTTTAAGCAATAAAAAGCTTTCAAATGCTATAAGAAAATTTTTACTTAAAATTAGCGTTTTTACCTATTTTTTCTTGAAAATCAAAAAAAAAACAACGATGTATGGGGAAAATGCACTCCAGAAAAAAAAACGATATGGGTAAAAAGATAAAATGCGTTTCTCATATTTTAACTTCCCCCCTAAATTCGGTTTTAAACCCCCCCACTCCGGAACAACTTGCCCATGTATGGTCAAAATTAAGAGTGTATTTTATACCTGTGCACTGTGACTAACATTCACACCTATTTCGTAAAAGAATCTCTATCCCAACTCCAACCCAATCCTCTACTAAAAAGCAAACCCCATGAAATACACCAAAGCGAACAACACCTTCCAAAAAAATTAAGAACACTCCTATCACAACTAAGATCCGGATTTTGTCATCATCTAAATTCATACAAATCAAGAATAAACCCACTAATCAAAAATGAATGCCCAAAATGCCACCAGAAACCTCACGATGTCCACCACCTTTTCAACTGCACCAAAAATCCTACCACTTTAAAAGTAGAAGACCTATGGTTTCTTCAAACTGCAATGGCAGCAGCATTTCGGGAAGAAATTACCTGAGAACACTGGCTATGCTAACTAACTAACCCCACCTTTGGGATGTTTACTAGGGGGAGAGGGCAATTCCAAAATGGGGGACAGGCACGCGGGGCAATTTTTTTAACGGAAGAAGATAAAAAGAAAAAAGCGACAAAAAACACGAAATTTAAGTAAAAATTAATCTTATGTGGCTTAAAATGCATTAAAATAGGCTAAAAACTGCAAAAAATTCGCGAAAATGGCTATTATGGTCATATTAGGTCAAAAATGGCGCTATAATTCTTGGTAACTTTTTCATTTTTGGGTGGGATGGGGGGAGGGGCAATAAAACGGGAGAAGGAACACATCCACTATTTTTTTTTTGGAGGGGGGTAAATATTTCCACACCGTGCACAGGTCAGTTATATATAATATTGTTATTAAATGTAGTGTTTGTTTATGTTATGCAATTAAATTTTTTGGCCTTCAGTAATGCGGCTTAATAAGGAAAATGAATAATAATATAAAATATTTTAATTGTTTGAGAGTTAAAAAAGTTCTTGTTGTATTTACCTGTAATTGCCTGATCTTTTTGACCCGATTTTTGTTTTTGGTATATTTTTAAACTTACTGAGTTTATGTAATATTTTGTATTTTATAAAAAGCTACCACAGCTGATAGTCGCGTCTTACTAACAAAACTTCAACATCGCCGTCAAAAGTCTTTTTTAGAGAAACACTATGTTTTTTTGATATTGATGCAGGTTTAAAACTTTTTTTATTTTATTTTATTTTAAAACTTTTTTTAAAGGTATTTTTTAAATTGCCTGCGACACCACCCCCTGCCCCATGCCAATTTTCGGTGTAACTTCCCCTGCCCCTAACCTATCACCACTCTCCTCTCCATCCCTCCCCCCTCTAGCATTTTCAAGAAAATTCGAAAGTTCGTTTTTTTTAGTAAATTTAAATCACAAAATGTGATATATGTTTTTTCAGAAGTCTAATATTACTCATCATAAGTCTAATATTACTCTAAATTCACCTACCATTTTAAACTTTTTTTATTCCGCCCCTATTCTGACAAATATCCCAAAATCTACGTACCCTCAACTCAAGCCTTTTTGAGATTTATCCTCAGGGTATGCCTCTAGTTGGATTTTTATCTTTACGCCTCAGCTAGGGCAGGTTCTACTCTTATGATTATTATTGATTGTTCGTTTTCGTTTAGCCAGAATGGTGAATACAGCCAAAAGGCGGTGGTTCCGGACACAATTACGTCTTGGGTGGCCAGTGGATTTGCAGTTAACGACCAATCAGGACTGGGTGTGGCTGATAAACCAGCCAAAGTAAGTTATATATATATTATTTAAACATTTTTTCTGTTTTATTTTTGCGTTTATTTGAGGGGACCCAAAACTTAGTTTTGGAGGAAGTGAAAATTTTACATTTTTTCATTTTTCTAAAATTAGGCTGGGGCAAATTCCCCCACTTTTGAGTGGGGAAATTAACCTCGAACTCTGCCCACCCCCGTGCCCATGTATGGTTATGATCACACAAAAATGGCGTTTTTTGAGAATTCTGTACGTGAAAGATTGCTCAATGAGTATTAGTTACAAATTATGTACTCAAAACTGCGCGGATTTTTTTACTTTAATTTGATACCTTAACCTTGATTGTTAAGATTAGTGCAGTATTTGTTGATAGTATTGTGTTTCTCGTACAAAAAATATTTGTTAAAACACACCAAATGAAGGGAAAAAGAAGATTGGGCAAACTTCAAAAATCACTGCCTTTGTTTGGCGATTTTAATATTTCGACATATATTTCGACAAATATCAATCTTAATGATCTAGGTATCAAATTATTAGAGTAGAAGATAGGCCGCTTTTGAGTGCATAATTGTAATGTAAATCGAAATACTTATCTAGCAATTCGTCACGTGAAAGAATTGTCGAAAAATGCCATTTTTGGGGGTCATAACTTCCTAACCACTGCAGATATTTTTTCTGAAAAAAAATTTGTGGTCTATTGGGGATAGGGGTAAGGCTTTCACAAAAAAAATATCAAATGAAGAGAAAAAGTTCGAACTCGGCATCACCTTTAAATGAATAATTTAAGCTTAGTTAGGTACGTCTTAAGCTATTTTATGACCTATAGTTCGACTTGTTTCTGTCTTTCATAAATCAAAAACTTTTTTATAACAAGAAAAAATAATTTATTTTCTAGAACTCTGAATGTTTTTTTTGATGCAAGAAAGTAGTTTTGAGTGTATGGACAATGGGAAAAAAGCTTGGGTTCTCCCTCCCACCTGCACTTTCAGATTGTTTGTGGAGTTTCTGTATCTCCCAGCCGGCCACACGATCGATACGGTGCATTCTCTTAAATAAACTTCCAAAACCAAATCTATTGGGAGTCGAAATCGTTTTCTCCTCTCACCTTACAACACACAACGTTGCAAAATGCATTAACTTACTACCGATCGAAACTTTATCTCGTTTTTTTATTTCGAAAAGGACAGGGTCTATCTCGTGGCTTGGAAAGGTTAACGTGAATCCTAAGTACTGTAGTTGGTTTTTAGTTTTAACTTATAGCTTTATGATTGAAAGTGTGACGCATTTTAAATTGCTCGCCGTTATGCGAGGTTTGGTTATTAGCAAACAATTTCAGAGCGGATACAATAACAAGGACGTGCGCGATGGGGCGTGGAGCTGGCGGTGCGTCTGAACTTGTGTATTGGAGGAGAGGACTGTTTACAATATCTCACCGCTTTGTGTATGTGTGGTGTGTGATGTGTCTGTTACGTGTAAGATATTGGGTCATCTATTTGGCTGTTGAGCTTTTCCGTACGTAACTGCAGTGGATAGATTGTGTGGAGTTCACTTGTATTTTTAACTAATGGAAAATATCTGGATGTTTTAAGTTCAATGTGTAGATCGAGTCAGTGTATGCAAAGGTGACCTGTGTTTGAAACCTGCTGAGTATGAACTTTTTTTGGGACATTAATTTGCTTGAATAAGATTTGATATTCAAGCGTTATTTATTTTACTTTATTGTAGGATGGAATGTTTTATACAGCCTCAGGTGGATTTAAAACTAAAAATTGCAAATTTTCTGTTTTTTATGATACGACTCTACGCGTTTAGGTATTTATGCGTTAAAACCCGCGTTATGCGTTGTATCTTTTTAATTTCGAATTTTTTATTGCGAGAAAAGTTTAACGACTTCACACTTTAACAACCGAACATCAATTTTTTTTTTAAA
>JASAMX010004013.1:0-110546 GCA_030248175.1 Microlaimidae sp. YZB2_3 | reverse complement strand
TGTCATTGTACTCGTTCAAGTACGTGTGCTCAAAACAAAAAACAACGTTTAAAGAATATTTATAACGTTGGCTATAAAATATTATAAAACAAAATTTTTTACAAAAACGGCGTAAAAAACATAAATTTTAGTAAAAAAATTATTAAAAACTTGTAAAACGAAGAAAATGAACAATTTATAGACAGGGTAATTACAGTTAAACTGGAAAAGGGTAAAAAAAGACATTATTTATAATGAGGAACTTTGGATGTTGACTAATAAAAATGAAAAATGAGGCGTAAAAACTGAGTAAAATCATTAAAAAATGATAAAGCAAACATTACATACATTCTCAAGGAACCGAAGAATTATCCTCGTTTGGTTTGAGCATTATCCTGATTTATAAATCAATTTAAAGAATTAATAAATAAAACGATTTGCTGTCACTAGTTAGAATGTTAAAATCTTTAAAGCAACGTATGGCGACTTAGACGGTAAATCGTCAGTTTTTGCAGAAGGTCCCGTGCTCGTAAGTTTTTTTAAAGTTTTGGATGAGGTCCGAAGATGTTCAGCGATTCTGGGGCCTATATGGCGGTATGTTTTACCATAATACCGTACCGAACAGGTAGGACAAGTAAAATGAATATATCAACACGAAACGCAGCAAAACAAACTATCTCTAAGTGGAGAAGGAAAGCTACGAATACCGGAAGAAGAAGGCTTAGTAAACACAGTTCTAAAACTAACTTGGGGTAAATGTTATTAGGGGGGATTTCGGACAGGTAGTTTGGAAGGGGGGGGGGGGGGGGGGGGGGGGGGGGGGGGGGGGACTTGTTTAAAAAGTACGTTTTTTTTAATAATTTTTTCTGTAAACTATTTTTATCCAACATATTTAATTGCTAAAACTTGCTAAAACCTTTTTTTTTCTGTTTTATTACCTACTTCGTTTTACAAGTATTTTTTAAAAATAAAAAATAAATCAAAATAAAATTTTATCTATACTTTCTCCCTACTTTTCCTTATTTATCCAGTAATATGGCTTAATTATTTATATGATTCATACAGTTTTGAAATTATTTCTTGTCGTGTTTTCCCGGATATAATTTTTAGTTGACTGATGATGACAAGTGTGAATTGTCGAAACGTTTCACCATGATATCAATAAACGCTTTATCCTTCGTGTTTGTTTACATTTTAAGAAGCTTGTTTCCCAAAGGACTAGTTTAAGATGGACATTATGTGGACAATAGGAAATTTGCATTTGGTTTCGCCAACTGCCCACTGAATAAAAATTTTTACCATATGATAATGATTCGTTTATACATTGAACTAATTACACAGCACTGTTGCATTTTTTTAGTCTGATAAATGTCAATTCAAAAAATAATACTCACAGCAATTTTTGACAAGCACGAAATCCCCACTGTTTCAAATTTATAATTATTTACACATACAAATATAAGCTTTTTATTTGAAAAAGTGGAAATTTCGCACTTTTCAAAGATTAATTTGAGTATGATTTTTCAATTGACATTTTATCAGACTAAAAAAATGCAACAGTGCTGTGTGAGTAGTTCAATGTATAAACGAATCATTATCATATGGCAATAATTTTTATTTAGCTAGCAGCTGCCAAAACCAAATGCAAATTTCCATATATTCACATAGTGCAATCGTTAATGAATAGTTAACATTTTTCTGTCTAAACATATACACGGGGAAAAATAGCCCCTTTTTTCTGCTCTATTCTTACAGCATTTTTTCAAGGCTAGTATATATATATATATATATATATATATATACATATATATATATATATATATATATATATATATATATATATAAAATAACATTTGCATAACAAACAAAACTTTAATTTTTATTAACCCGTTCCCGTAAAGACCTTCTCTTCCGCTACAACCGTAAAACCTTTGTACGACAAAGGTAAAACATTCGTCTCACGGTGGTGGTATTTTTGTATGACAAATGTCGTTCGTAAACCTTACCACGGTAAACTTTTCACATGACTTATGTCGTACTTCCGTCATACATAATTTTTGTGCACAATTAGTGTCCAGTGAGCGAGTAAATTGAAATAGTTAAAGCTATACGGTAGAAATATGCAAATTTTTGCAACATGAATTATCCTATGTAATACACTGTATCCGTGACAAAAAGTTGCATGTTGCACGTTCCGTTTTAACCATTTAAATTTGCTCGCTCATTGGGCACTACTCACGCAAAAAATTATGACGGAAGTATGACATAGGTCGCAGGAAGGTTTCACGGTTGTATCCGAGGAAAAGACAATTGAGGGAGCGGCTTAAGAATACTAAAATAACATCGTTCAAAGGGGTAGACGTCTTTAAAATGTCACAATAAGTTTGTTTTCTGTAAAAGTCTAACAACAACTACTTGTTGGTAAAAATTAATAGTAAAAATTTTAATTAACCTTAAATATAAAAAATCAGTTTATACTAAACATAACTTTCACATAAACAATCGATATTAAAATTCACTGTTTTTTAAAACATAACATGCAAAGGCATAGCCGGAAAATAGGTAAAAAATTTTGTGGCAGCTATAGCTGCTACGCACTAAACTCGCTTCATTAGTGGTAGTTTTACGTACTCTGCAAGTTGAAACTACGAACTTATTTTTGTAGTTTGACAGTGTTATGTAAGTAAGCCGGGAGTAGACGACCCGGCCCGGTTGGCCCGGCTCGTAGCTGGCCCGGCCCGCTATTTTCGCAAGATTCTAAGGAGTTTTTTAGTATTAAAATAGAAGTTTAAAAACGGCGATGTATTTTTTGTAAAAACGATTTAAATTTAACGACAAAAGCTGCGGTCACTATAGAAAGGCTTCAAACCCAGCCAAGTTTTAATTTAATTACCAAATTTTTAAAGCTTCTTAAAAGCTTAATAATAAAATTTTTGGTATTTTATAATTATATAAAAAAACGGTCCGTGGTGTTTATGGTAAAATTCTCGTGGCTATCAGCGATTTTTCGCCTTTATAGGCACCTTGCACTGGAACTCCGTTTATACATGAAGTATGCAATAAACATAGCGAGTCACCATAATTGATAATTACTGTATCTCCTACTTATCTTTTGTAGTATGCAGATCAACCGATCGAAATTTCGCGCGCTTTCGATCGGTTGATCTGCATACTACAAAAGATAAGTAGGAGTAGGGTAATTATCCATTATGGTGACGCTTATGTATATTGCATACTTCATGTATAAACCCGGTTCCAGTGCAAGGTGCCTATTAATTTGCATAATTACAACCGTATGTTGAATTTACGTAAATTTTCTTTATGTTATATCGCTTCGGCCATCACAATTTCTGCTACCATTACGTTGATTGGTCGATTTTGTACAAAAAACAATTTTAAATTATTATTATTGGTGGTTGCAGCAACGATAATTTTACTTATAGTATTCATTTTTTTGGTTTACGAAAAACTTTTCAGAAACAAAGAACTGTATTTTTTGGCCTCTAAAAAAATTTGATTGGGAGGTCACCCCTAAAAAAATTAAGTTTCTGGTACAGCCCTAAAAAACTACGCAAGATTGATATATAATTTGTATTGTTATTATTTTATGTGTAAAAGTACCCGTGTTAATTTTATGTGTTTTAAAAGTAACCGTGATTTGTAAACCAATTTTATGGCAAAAACCGCGCTCATTCCACAAATTCCGCTCATCAAAACAAATTTCATAAACATTCAAATCAATCGATAAAAATCACATAAGAAATCATATTAGGATTAACTTGCACACAACAGGATTACATTTACAATAGAACTTTTGGGATTTTGAGTTCTCTACAATCATGGTACACTTGCTGTGGGTACGATGATTGTGTTGTTTTTGTTTGTTTGTTTGTTTGTTTTTGATAAAAACCACTGAATTCAAATTACAAAGGCTATATTGCATATTTAATCCTGTTGTATGCACATTAATCCTTATGTGACTTTGGTCGATTTCGCAGAAAATACTCTCAAAGGCTTGTGCTAACAACGTGAGAAACGTCGTTTCTTGTCTCCTACTAATAAAAAATTTTCGTTTTTTAGGAACAGGTTTTCACTTAATCGACCGTTGTAATGACGTCTTAGATAAACTTTTTTTTCGAATATGTCCCTTATCTATGACAGCTACGTCTCGTACAATTTTTCCGAGTGATATAACAGTTTTAAAATTCGAGTTTTGTCGCCAGTGAATGGAATTTTTGTACAAGCATTATGGTTGAATTATATCTGGCAGACGCTGTAGATTGGAATGCAGACATGAGGGGACCAATTAAAAATGTGCGGTAATGACTTTTTTTAAACAAATAAGAACGCAGAATTTTTTTATTCTACGTTTTTACAAAATATACAAAAATTAACCAACTTTAGCCCTTGAAAAATTTGCATTTAGGTTCCAAATTAAGTAATTTGATAAATAATTATTAAATGCAGGTTTTAATCTTTGTTATTAATCCGCTTTAGTAAAAAATGTTGAATGTTTTTGTTGTTAAATAGTCGATTCAATACTGCAAATATCCAGGTCAGCTAGATTTTATTTGTCTATAGTAAATTTAAACTTGCTTTGTAAATGAAGAATTAATACAAACAAATTTGCAGCCCAATCTCCGGCACTAAACGAATATCTTCCAATTTTATCTCGAAATATCCTAAAAGTAAAAATTAAATTCGCCAAATTTTTACTAATTTTGAGGTGAGAATCAGCAAGTTAAATAAAATGTATTTTGGTCCAATCAATCATATAAGTTCCTAGCCAAATAATATAACTATTTTATATATACGCTACTAAATGTTAAATTAAACCAACTTAGATAATTTTTGATTTTCTCATCACGAAAGTTGTTTTGACTACCCAGAATTTTTTTATTGAAGGTTTGAGTGCGTTAATTTATCACAATTAAAACCTGCTAGTGGCCTTTTCTATACAACAAAATTATATTGTTTGTCTTACCTAAATGAGAGAGTAGTTGTTTGCGTTGCTTTATTTGAATCAATTCCAAAAACGTCGTCTAATATGTCCCTGCCATGTGCAACCTTTCCAAGCGCTCTGCTAGATTGATCTTGGACCAAAACTTTTCTTTGTAATTTGTCGCCACGAAATTCTCTAATTCTAAAACGCATTATATTAAATGGGTTAAGCCACTGGGCTATTAAGCCGTTAACCGTTGTTGATGGCGTATGCTGAAAAAACAGATTCATAAATAGCTCCTTCTGCAATGAAAACTATATAAATTTTTGATAACCATACAATTTGTCATATTTTTCTGATATTAAAGACATGAAAATTTTTCTTAAACATGTTCAGCTTAATTTTTTTCTAATTTTCAAATTGGGTATTAGGGCACTTGTGATTAACAGATTTTAACTCAATTACGTATTCAGTAGCTTCACAACGTTATAAACGATTTGTTGAGATTATTTTTTTGGTTTTGGCTATTATTAGTGACCTTTTCATAAACAACCGCTAATACTTATTGAAAAGATCAAACAAATCTCTTAACCTCTCAGTAATAGCCAAACGGCAACAATAACAATTTTTCTTTTAAGGTAGAACTTTACAGTTTTGAACACTTGGACTTCAAGTCGCATATCATCATAAATATTAATTTTTGGCCCTTAAAAGTGGAGTGCTATAAAAAGTTAAGACTCTGTGCTATCCAGTGGTTATAAAAACATCACCGAAAAGTTTGTCCAGTTCGCAAGAGATGTCCATGGATTTTACCTCTGAAAACCACAATAAGGCCTTTTAAAAAAATTTATTCGTTATTTTTGCGCGCAATTTTATAATAAATTAGGGTAATATAGGGGGCAACTTTCAGATCTGTCGTCAAAAAAAAAAACTGTGAAGTTCTACCTTAAATTGTATAAAATTCTGGGGCGAGGGACGGCCGCAGCGCAATAAAGCTCAACGCGCCGCTTTTAAAATAGTACAAAGCAGTAATAAGCTATTAAACATGTTTTCGTCGCTTTTTTTCTTCTTAAAACTATTTTAACTTAAATAAACACATAATATTTATAAACAAGCTGTAAACCTTGCGTGTTCTCTTAAAATAGTTAGTTAAATTTAAATGAATTTTGTATATCTACTGAAAGCCTGGGATTTAAATTTTTAAAACATTATAACCGCTCAATTTTGATAGTTCGTTATCTGTCTCTACATTTATGTAATGTCAGCCATATCTGACATTATAACATCTGGAAATATGGAATCAAATTAAGGGAGTTTTTTAAAGAAATGTGAAGAAATTACTCGTTTTTAGTTTTTTTGGATGGAATATAGGCAAGACAGGACTTAAAGCCTCAGTACTCCAACGCTTGATGTTCTGTGTTGACTTTACTTTTACAACGCAGATAAGGCGTGGTATTTTTGTAACATCAACAAAACGAGTTACAGAGGCGAAAAATCTTGTACGATATACTTTTTAAAAAATATATTGAATTTTTGAATATTGAAATGCTTGTATTGATACTATTAGGTTAAAAAATTTTCTGTAAATTTTTCGTTGTTTACTCATTTTATTAAAAAATGACATTGAATCCAATGTTTTAAAAGACGGAAATTCTAGCAAAAAACGAAACAAAGTTTAAAAAAAAGCTTTATATTAAATGGAATAGTATAATGTTACAATAAGTCTAAAAACTTAATGCCAAAAAAGACTGAAACAAGTCTCTTTAAAACAAGCAATTAATAATAAATTTTTTTAAACTTTTAGAAAAAGACCAACGGCGTTCATAAATTTTTGCATGCGTTAAAAAGTTATTTAATTTCGACGGTGTTAATTGAACCACACGCCTACCGCAACGTTACAAAGATAATATTAATATTATTAACCTCTATTTAAAAACAAATATTCAGATCTAAGTCTGAAAAATTTAGATTTAATATAAGGCGACTTTTTTAATGTTTTCTATCTATTACATATAATATAAAACAAATTAAATGGCAAAGTAATTATTAAAATAAAAGTCGCCTTATATTAAGTCTAAATTTTTCAAGATTTTTTCAGACTTAGATCTAAATATTTGGTTTTAAATAGACGTTAATAATATTAATATTATCTATGTACCGTTGCGGTGGCGTGTGACTCAATTAACACCGTCGTATTAATAATTTTTAACGCATGCAAAAATTTATTCACGCCGTTGGTCTTTTCCTAAAAGTTTAAAATTTTATTATTAATTTGCTTGTTTTAAAGAGATTTGTTTCAGTCTTTTCGGCCATTAAGTTTTTAGACTTATTGTAGCATTATACTATTCCATTTAATATAAGGTTTTTTTTTTGAAACTTTGTTTAGTTTTTTGCTAGAATATATGTTCATTTTGGTTTCCAATATTAAAATTTGTGAAAAATACAATGTTTCATTAATATTAAAAAAATAAAGGTGAGCTCAGCCACGTTAAACTCCAAAATATAAAAATTTGTTCAATTCAATCAATATGTATATAATTTCCCCTTTTTTAACTAAAAATACCCTGTTCCAATGATTTTTGTTAGTTGTATTGTATAAGCTTTTTTATAAGTTTCTCTTTTTCGCAAATTATTTGCTGCGGTCACTAAAACAGCCCAAAACGCGGCATTATTTTATATGCTGAAATTTTGAAGCCTTGCAATAAACTTGTAAATGTGTTTTTCCTAGAAAATCATTTTTGGCTAAAAATTTCATTATAAATCATTAAAATTAAAAACAAAGTTTTCCTAACTGCAGTCCCACGTTAAACGGCTTGAAGTCCTAAAAATCGGGGTAACTGCGCATTTAAATAATAAGCTGTAGGTGAACTCCAAATTGAGCCATTTAAAAAAAGGCTTGAATTAGTCGTCGTAAACGATGTTGGAATTTCCGTCTTGACTACAGCTCAATTAATTTTTCAACGTACTTAAGGATACAGTAAAATATTAGCTCCGTGGGAATTTTATTGTTTCGATCAATGTCAAGAACAAAAAACAATAAAACAAGTTGTTCTTATGTTTTTAAAAATCGCTTAAAAAATTAATAGTGAATTTCAGAGCGCCATATGGCGGTAACACATAATCCATAGGCGATTAGCCATGGTGGATGTAATTTAATCATAATTAGATAACGTAAACTGGAAATTTATCATCTCTCTTCTTCTTCTCATATTCTTCTTTTTATTGATATTTTTTTCATATCAAATTTTCTAAAAATTTTAGAAAGAAAGAAAGAAATTTATTTTAGCAAATACAAACATGTGTAATTACATAATATCACACGACACACAGTATTAGTACAAAAATGGTATCACAAGAACATACAAAAATGGTACTTAGAAAATGTTATACTTAAAAAATACAAAAAAATAGCAATATAACACCGACAAAACGCTTGTTAGGAGACCCCAAAGAAATTGGGTAAGAATTAGAGAAAAAAGTAAGGAGCAAAAAAATTTATCTGTAACAAGTGTTTGCATTATTTGTTATTTGTTTAAATGCCATATGCGTCAAAAAGCTCGAGACATGATTGCCCACAATTGCCAAAATTAAAATGAAATTCAGTGTATTTTTATCTTATTATTAATAATCAATTAAACTTAATGCGGCAGTGCTAATGAATAAAGTCGGTGGTGATACAAACACATTAACTTGTAGATGATGCGCAAACTAAAATTAGGAAATGTGGGTAAATTTGGAAATAAAATTTAGAAACATAACCATAATCTTATTTTTTTATTTTTTCCGATCTCTAATTTAATAATTAAATTTTTAAATCTCTAATTTATAAATTGTAATCGTAATTTATTGCGTTATTATCAAACAAAAATATAGTGAATAATACTGCTTTACAAAAGTTATACCATATGTTAATGATTTGTGTATACTATGAGCTAATTACAAAACACTGTTGCAGTTTTTCTATACTCTGATGCAATGTTAATTAAAAGAAATCATACTCGCAGCAATCTTTGACAAGCGCGAATTAGCTAATTTTTCTAATTTATAATTATTTGTTAAACCAAAATTATAACCTTCTACTTTATAAATTAGCGATTTCGCGCTTGTAAAATATTGCTGAGAGTTCGATTTTTAACAGTATTGTGTAAACAAGTCATAATGTAAGCTCGAATTTTACTATGTAAAACGCTTTATGTTGAAATAGTCGCTTACATTCCGTCTGATTATCGAGAAACTATAGGCAAATAAAACCTAAAGATAAACCCAACGTAACTGCAACAGTTGTTCTTTGCATAAAAAAATGTCCCCATTAAGTAACCACTCATATCACAAGAATCTGACGTCACTTTATCAAACAAATACTCGGTATTAAATCGAATTTAATTGGCTGATAAAGTGACGTCAGATTCTCGTGATTTGAATGGTACTTAATGGGGGGCATTTTTTAATCCAACGAACAACTGTTGCAGTCACGTTGGGTTTACCTTTAGTTGACCTTGATAATTGCAATACCGAATCGACTATTTAACAACAAAACTATTAAAAAATTTTAAGAAAAATGGTTTAATAAAAAATATCAAAACTCGTATTTTAAGAATTATTTATCAGATTTCTCAATTTGGAACCCAAATGCAAATTTTTTAAGGACTAAAGTTGGTAAAATTTTATGTATTTTGTAAAAAGGTGGAACTAAAAAAAATCTGAGTTATTATTTGTTTTAAAAAAAAACACGTCATAATTGCACAATTTTAATTGGTCTCCTCATGGCTAGATTTTAATTTTCGACGTCAGTCAGATATAATTTAACCATAAGTCTGGAATGGGTAATTGGTTCACCAAATAAAAAATATTTTCCAAGGAACTCCACATATTATAAGTTAATAATCTATAGAGTAATTCTCAATAAGGGTTTTTTAGTGTAGGAAGAGGGTACAATGACAACTAGCACCAATCATATGTAGGGAGAAAACTGAGAAACAGCGAGCGACCAATACATTTTACGGTTTCAAATATTTTAAATATTTATAAGTTCAAAATCTTGATTCTTTCCCTTCAAAATTCCTTTAATACATCTTAAAATTACAAAAGCAAATGCATTTTTTGAGGATTTTTTATTTTTTGCCGCTTAGTAGGTATGGCGCTGCTGGTACGCTTGATTGCCACATTTTTAATGTTTCAATTACAGAAATACTTCTATTTAAAAGTTTGGAATGGACTTTTTAAAATTATTTTTTAAATTTTGAATAGTTTTACAATCAAAACATTAAAAAACCTATGTAGGTTTGAAATTAGTTTCAAAGCACAAATTTTTACTTTATTTTTGCTAATTCCAAATCATTGTTGACGAAAATACTATTTTAGTGATGATTTCTAAATATCGTGATGTTTAATCAAAAAATCAAACTTTATTTAGGACAAACTGATGTATTAAAGCACTTAAACATGATAAAACATATCATCGTGTAGCAATTTTAAATACGTATAGGCTTAAACTAAAGCTAATAAGAAAATTATGATTTTTTAAATTTTATTATTTTCTTTTTGTACCCTCTCTCCTACAGTAAAAAACGCTTATTCAGAACTAGTCTATACATTCCATTAGGGTGAAAATAGCAGGGTGTTTAAGTAACCACTCTTTCTTCAAGAAAATATCACGTGCAGAGAAACATGTTACGCAACTAAGTAACAATTGGTTACATAACCACGGCAACTTTTTTTTATTTTCTTTGATCGCGTGTTTATTTTTTATTTCTTCCTGACGGAGAGCGGTTACGCCATTAATTTTAGCGTGGAAGACTTTAGTTTTAGTCTGCATGTTTTTGTCTAAGCATATGCCCGGAAGGAAATTGCCATTTTTTGTAGCCGCACCGCACTCATAAAGCCCGATTAACCTGGGATTAATCAAAGATTATGGTTGAATTAAATCTGGCTGACGCTGAAAATTAGAATACAGACATGAGGGGACCAATTAAAGTTGTGCGGTAATGACGTGTTTTTTTTTTAAAACAAATAAGAACGCAGAATTTTTTTTAATTCCACCTTTTTACAAAATATACTAGAATTAACCATCTTTAGCCCTTTAAAAATTTGCATTTTGGTTTTAAATTAAGTAAATTGATAAATAATTATTAAAATACAGGTTTTGATCTTTATTATTAAACCGATTTTGTTAAAAATTTTAAATGGCTTTGTTGTTAAATAGTCGATTCAATACTGTAATTTTCGCGGTCAGCTAAATTTGATTTGCCTATAGGTACGGACCTCATTAGATTAATCAAGGATTTCATGGACAAAGAGAGAATCGGAATAAAAAGCTAATAAAAACTGACTTTAAACGCGTTTTATACATACTGTTTTAACTATAGTAATTTTATACAAATAACTGTCAAATTTTACGAATATTTAAAAAAAGTTAGATACATGATATTGTTAATTTTTAATTTCGAAATAAATTAAATTAAATAACACGAATCTTATTTCGATTTTGCATTGGTTCACATTATTAATTCAAATTGATAAGAAATTTAATTCATCTGTATGTTTGAGTATGTTTTAAGTTTATTGTAAATTATTAATGATTATTTAGAGGAATGGAGTTTTTTATCAATTTAAATTTTATAATGTAGGGTAACTGATTTAATTTCGGCCACCTTTTTTATTTTTTTTTGTATAAGTTTTTTCTGGTTTTTCCAATCGACCCAAAATTTGGTCTAAAAATCAAACGATAGCTACTTTTGTTATTCCAGTGCAAAATTTTAAAATTTCTGTTACACTTAAAGATCAGTGGAGGTTTAAAATTCTTTTTTTAGTGGCCGAAATTAAGGCGCGAGCCATTAACTTCGGCCACCTAGAAAAAACTGGCTATAACTATTGTCAAACTGAACAATAAAATTTTTAAAAAGTTGCAAATTTATCCTTAGGTATTATTCATGGTACATATAACTTAATTTTTCCCGTTTGCAAATTTTAATAGTTATTAGCAAGATTTTAAATAATTATGTCAAAACCTTAAAAAAACAAGTTTTAATAACCTGTATTTTGTGTTGAATTTTTATTTTTGGCTTAAAAAACGTCAAAAAAAGTCAAAAAAGCAAAAAAACTTTATAAATACGGTAGTACGATATTTAAAAACAGTAAAAAAACGGCAGGTTTTTTCACTTAAATTTTAAGGTGGCCGAAATTAACGGAATCTTAAAATGCGCAATTAGTTAAACGCGTTGCAAAGCGATTTTGAAGAAAATATTAAAACATGAAAAATTAACAATTTTGAGCCTTAAATAGAAGATATTTTAAGGTTATATTGTGCTTCGTTCTAAATTTGATGCAGTTTAAACACAAAGCAAAAATTAAGAAAATCACAAAAAATTCACTTTTTGTATGAAAATGTTGATAATGCAGAATAACAAAAATAAAAAACTTTTGCAAAACAACTTTATTCAACATTAATCCAATTACTTTTGAGCTTGTTCTTTTGTGTTTTAAAAATAAGCCAATTTTTTAACACCCTAAAATGGTGGCCGAAATTAAGGCCTGGCCGAAATTAAGTCAGATACCCTAAGCCAATCCGAAATCAGATTCTTTTCTTGTCCATGAAAAAAGTCGTCCATCCCAATCCTTGCCTTATTCTTGGTTAATCGCACTTTATGAGTGCGGCTACGGCTCTATTCTTAAGCTGAAAACAAATAAATATGAAAAAGAATCAAATATTTGTAAAAGAAAAAATCACGTTTACGTACCTAACTGCCATTGAAAATTCTTGCCATTTTCCATCTTTACTTTTAAAACTTGGCGGTGCACTAACTGCAAAAATTCCTGGTTTTCGTTCAATAGAATCAATTAAAGTTCTTAGTTCCAAAGGATCTAGTTTTCCTGCGTACCAGCTAAACACACACACATTATTTCTACGTTTTTTTTTAATTTTGACTTTTTTTGCATTAAAAATTTGAATAAATATTAAAAGATTAAAACTTACTCTCCAGAAAACACAGGAAACTCATCATACTCGTTTCTTTTATGAATAAAACTAAGTGGCACAATTCCTTTTTTTCCCGTAGATACTTGTTGCACCCTGGCCCATTTTAATTTTTCATGATATCTAAAAACAAAAATGATATAATAGCAACATAACGCCTTGACAAAAAAAAATATCCTAAGAATCTTTTTTTACCAAATACCAAAAAAGCTTTTCATAAATCAATAAAATATTTACAAAACACTTAACAAATAAAAATGATATTATAATAAATAATTTAATATAATTTGATATAGTTTTATTTTTGGTTTGGGTTTTGGGCCATTCCCCTGTTTTGTTAGGACTTCGTCACATAACTCGAAACTTTGTATCCTAACCTGATAATTTTAATTATTCTCGAAATATAAAATTATTTCTTAATTACAAAGCTTAATGTACTTATAGGCAATGTCTTTTTCATCAAATATGATGTCTTCTTCTTGTTTACAGCTTAACTCATCTAAACCTAAAACAAACAATCCTTTAAATGTTAACAAAATTATTATATTTTATAAACAATAGTAAGCGTTCGCTTTTTTCTCCCTACGGTTAAAGAGCGGTTCACAGCAAATACTTTTATAGTTATACTGTTTACGGTTTAAAGTTTGCCTTTTATCTTAAGATTTGGTTGGGACCCGTTCACACATGAGCCCGTATTTACTATACAACTTGTGTAAATAGTTTTACTATTTCACATAGGTGCCCTAGGTTTTAGGTATAGATAGTTCCAAACAAAATAATTTTAAAAATGTATTAGAAATTTGTGATTTCAGTTTCAGATAAAATATGCGTGTGTTTTTTAAGTTTATATCTTTAAAAATTAAAAAAAAACTTAATGAAGATGGCTGATTTAATTTTCTTATGGTTTTTAGAGACTTTGTGTTTTTTGGAGGTTCTGCAAGAACTTTTTCTGTGGTTAATATGTGAAGCAGGTTTTTGCACATTTATGCGAAATATTCGACAAACAATTTTAATGTTACATGAATGTGAATAATTAAAGTTTCACCTACGCGATATCATAACTTTCTAATAGTGTTCGATTAATAATATGAATTTCAGTTTTGATTTTGGACAATGAAAAACGTCGCACCAGAAATTTGCACGATTCTGTAATCTTTTCAGAAGAACCTATGTTTATTTTGGATCAATCAGTAACGGTAAATGACGCTAGGGACTGGCGCGTTTTTTCCGCCACCAATTAGAAACCGAGCGCAGCGTTCTGCTATTGTCGTGCAGTTTCCATGGGGGGCTTTTCCATGGCTGTCTGCTGTCTGCTCTGTACAATCTTTATTGTTGCCAGTGTCGGATAATATTTTGACCTCCCATGATAAAATCGACGGCCGACAAATTCCTCATAGATGAGGACCATTATATTTTCGCCCCCTGGTGAATTCCTCATAGACACTTGTCATGATATTTCCCCCCCCCCATTATTATATTTTCGCCCCCTCTAATATTTATATGGAGCGAATTCCTTATGGCTGATTGTGTATGAAGAATTCGCCCCCTTTTCCTTATCAAATAAATTATACATATAAAACAATTTAGTTTGAGCACATCCGTTAACCCTTTAGGATTTTTTCCACTGCATATCAGCAGGTGTTTCGCACCAGTGCTGCACTGTGTTAAACTTCGCTTTCCGATTTCCGGGGACGCGATGTTTAACACAGTGCAGCACTGACGCAAAACACCTTCCGCGCATTTGCAGCGGTTTTTGGACGGCAAAACCTCAAAACTTAATTATACCTTTTAATGTGTGTTTGTTTGTGTTATGTGCTGAACAATATAATAAGTTTTTATCGTATTTTGAAAGTTTTACAAGTGCGATGCAAAATTTTGCACATATCAAAAACAAACATAACAAGAAATAAAAACCTGTATTTTGAGATTTCTAAATAAAAAATATATGTCCTGATTTATTATCTTAAGTCATATACTACACAGCTTTAGCTATTAAAAGAGTAGTTTCTTTCACTTTTTAAATGAGTATTTTAAAACTTATTTAACCTTGAACTATGTTTTAGTTATTTTTGTGACTAATTTTAATGGTTTTCTAAAAAAATAGTTTACAAAAAAATTTTTCAAATATAAGATATTACTCTTTCAAAAAAATAACCACAAATAAAAAATAGCTTCAGGGTTCCTGGGAATAGTGATGTTCCAACCCTTCAATATCATGCTCTGAGGCTACGGTCATTAAAAAAAAAACAGGGAGCTACGTAGCTCAGCTCCTTAAATGAATAGTTTCAGCTTGAAATACAATTTAAATAATTTTATATGCAAAACTATTTTTATTGTTTTTAATAAGTTTTGAAAAATTTTAAGTTTACAAAAAATTTTCACAAATAACCCATGACATCATTCATTTATTATTTCAAAATAATATTATTACAAAAATAGGGTTCCGGAGTCCAAGGATTGCTACAGAGCTTTAAAAACAAGAGCTTTACTTCAGCTTAATTTAATTTGAAATATCTTTTCAGTTATTCTATTGGCATTTTTAAGACTATTTTTTATCGTTTTTAAAGCTCCGGAGTTCTGAAAAGCAAGCTCTTCTACGAAACTCAGAGCTCGGAAGATCACCACTATATAAAGTCATATATAGTTTTTAGATAAAACTAAAGTAAAACTATTAAATCTGTTTAACGATTTAACGCGCGTGACTGAGCCGACCAATAAATATTACAAAAAACACGGAGTAAAACCTAATAATTCTCAAATATAAAATCATACATAACCTTATTCATTCTGTAATATTTTTACGTCTTATAATTAAACTATAAACTAGTGCGCTTTTGATAATTTTTATTCCATAGGATTCTAAAATAGCTTTGAGAAAAAAACCAGATAAGAAATGCTATGAATTAATGGTTTAGAAATTTTTGTATGAACATCGGTATACTTACGAAAAGTAAAGTATTTATAAAAACATTATATAAAAACTACATTTGGAATGCAAGAAAAAAACTTTCTTACATAGAATACACAATAAAACTAAGGAAAGCTCATTATTAAAATAAAAGTAATGGGGGGGACGAAAATATAATAAGGTGGGCGAAAATATCATGGCTCAGCCTATGAGGAAATTACCGGGGCGAAATTATGGACCTATCTAGCATAGCAAAATTTTGGGTCCGCGGTCCCGTCGCGAAATCAGAATTCCTAATGAAACCAATGATTTTTATCAAATTTTTGCATAAACCAGAGATTAAACAACAATATTAAAACAATTTCAAATATTTTTGTCAACTTCTGACCATTATTTAGAGCTATTTTAAACCTTTATAAGGTTTCTCATATGTAAATTTATTTCGGTTAAAACATTTTGTAATGCATTAATTTAATACAAAAATAGATGTTTTATTATTTGTATAGTATTGAGAGGAACTTTGTTTCGTGGTGGGACCGTCGACCCAATTTTTGTAATGCTATGTACGTAGATCAATAATGGCTCAAACCCATGATAGAATTGCCGGGGGGAAAGAAAATATTATGACATTGCGCTATGAGGAAATCGCCGACCGGCGATAAATAGGGGGCGAAAATGTCATGCGAAACCGGCTCTTATTCTGCGGTCAGGAAGTTTTTTGTTATTTATTGTTCGTAATCAATATTTTGGTCAATAAATCGATAACATGGACATTAATTTAATTAAAAAAGCGGCTCTTAAAGGTACCGAATCAAACTTTTTGTTATTGATTTTGATAATTTTTCGTAAAAACCTTACCACTGCTCCCAATAGCCCACAAAAATTTTTTCATCAAAATATTAGTGGTTCAGGAGATATGTCCTCCGAAAAATTGCGTTATTTTCGAAATTTTGTGTAAACTTTTAAGTTAAACTTTTACTGAAAAAAAGTTGCTACTTTTAACTTTAATTTAATTCCTTGATTGTTAAGAATTGAGCAGTATTTATCGAGATATTACGTTTTCCATACAAAAAAACCTGCGATTTCTTCGCTAAAAAATACGAAATATAGGCAAAAATGTTTGGCAAACTTAATCAAAAAAACTGCCGTTGTTTTTAACGAAAAAATCAAGGGTTTTTTGTACGGGAAACGCAATATCTCAACAAATACTGCACCAATCTTAACAATCAAGGAATCAAATTAAAGTAGTAAATAACAGCTTTTTTTCAAAAAAACTTTTGTCACTTAAAATTTTATACTCATTGAGAAATTTTTTTAAATACAGAATTTCGAAAAAAAGCTATTTTTGAGGGGTCATATCTCCTGAATCCATAAAAATATTTTAACGAAAAAAATTTTGTGACCCCCATAAAAGCAATATTTACACCCTTTCCTAATTATGTCTGGCGCCGTGCCGCGGGGCCAAATCGCCCTGTGACGTTTTCGCGCCATCCATGAAAAAAATTATTTATAACACTGCTTTTTTAGAATCGAAACTTACGCTATATGTTTTATATTGCAACTGTTTTACCGCAAAAACATCTAAAAATTCATCAAAAATATTTATTTCGATAGCTGAAATTTATCCCATGGACCTTGTAATGTCAAGAAATTCCAGCGATCTATCAATTATGATCAAATATTTAATACAGTAGATACAAATATGGATTGATAATCAAAACGTTGCCTATCATAGTATAATTCTGAATTAACAAAACAGAATGAAATTATGTAATAACAAAATGTCGAATTTTATTTGAAAAAATTAAAGTTTTATTTTTCCAGATGCATATCTGGTTATTTAATTATTATTACTTTTAGTTATAACAAACCTTTTATTTGTTTGAATTCGACGGCCTTTGGGTTTTGTCAGTAAAAATCCCAAACTTTAAATAATTTAAAATTGACGTACTTTTCGCTGTAAATTTCCAAAGTACTACATATATTTCACGTTTTTTTCTTCCTAATTTTACTTTTAATCGAGTGGATTTTATTGATGTTTCAGATTTAAATTTTTTAGACTTTTGCGTTAAGGCGCTTCTTGGAAAATCAGATGAAAAAGACGAGCAAGAACTCTGCGACAAGGACTTATTTTTTTTCCTGCGCAGAAAACTGAGGGCCATCACCCAGCTCTTTTAAAAACCAACCGCACTTTTTAGGTATAAAAAATAAAATGAACATCTTTAGAATATCATGGGTGGCGCGGAAGGAATAGGAAAAAACCACCTTAAAAAATGAACGCTCCAAAAAAACGAGCTCTACTGGTTTAAGTATGTTGAAAAAAAAACGCACCTATCAATAAAAAGGTCACGTCAGGAAACGTGAAAAGAAAAGAGGTACTCTTTTAAGAAAAAGCCTTACTACTGAAGGTAAACCTAAATGTGCATATTTCCTTGGACTAAAAAATACCCCCCATTAAGTAACCATTCAAATCACGAGAATCTGACGTCACTTTATCAGCCAATTAGATTCGATTTAATACAGAGTATTTGTTTGATAAAGTGACGTCAAATTTTCGTGATTTGAGTGGTTACCTAATGGGCTGCTTTTTTTAATCCAAAAAACAACTGTTGCAGCCACGTTGGGTTTACCTTTAGAGTTAAATAACTGAACCCGTTTATTGTGCCCTCCATTGTTAGGAACTTGTTTTTATTTCAAACAGAGCGTCATTAATGTCAAACAGACTAAAGAGTCTTATGAAAAAACCACTTCTCACTTAAACAATTACATTGTGTACAAAAATGTGTGTTTTTTTTGCTTATTTGATAGTATTATATATTGCGCGCACGATAACTTGATTCCTTAGTATTTGTTTAAATAAAATAATTTTTATTTATAATTTTTTTTCATGGAGTTTTACCGCTTATTATTTTAAAATAATTTAACGTGCACATTTTTGTAACACTTATTAGTTTATTTTTGAAACACATTAAGCAATATGAACTGAACCAAGATGTTATAACACGTATTGCTGTTGACACCACTTTTTTCTTTTTTTAAATTCTGTAAATTGATCATGGCGTAAATGTTTTTTGTTTTTTTAATAAGGGTTTAAAATTTTTAGTGATAAACTTTTTTTAAATCTCAATTTTTTTTCTACCAAAAATAAATTTAAAGAAAATTGTTTTTTCGGATTTCTATTTTTAGATTTTTGACTGAAAAATAGGCTCGATCCTATATGCCAGCTCTAGTACCTTTCCGATTATACCACGCTTGTTGACTTTACATTGCAACTTTTTACAAGGCGTTGTAACTCTAAACTTCGCGCACCTTTTTATTTAGATTTGGAATGTGCGCCTTCCAATATGAGACAGCTTGTAGATTACACCTTTGAAATAAACTGTATATTATAAATTAAAATGATCAAAATTGTTTTTCTAAATATAAATTGTAAATTTTATTATATATATATATATATTTTAATTGCGTCAGTTATATTATTTAAGTATAAAATTTATCAGGGTGAAAAATAGATGAGTGGTAGTACCACTCGTTTTTTGAGAAAATATTTATGCTAATAGAAACACATGACGCAACTGAAAATAGTAATAATAATTGGTTAGTCATAACCGCTGAAAACTTTTTTTTTACTCCTTGTATGTGTTTTATTTCCTTCCTGGCGGTAGCGGTTACGCCCTTAATTTTAGCCTGGTATCAGCTTTTAGTTTTAGACCGATCTATAAAACTTTTTAAAATTTTGTAAATAATAACTTTTTTTAAATTTGTAAATTTTTTTTAAATTGGTACATATTGCTTGCAGGAAATACCTAAAATTTGAGTGACTTATTTAAACAAACATAATATCTTAAGTTATCTTAACATAATAAAAAACAAATTTTCTATTTTTTTTAGCTGCATTGTCAATGAGCTAACTTTTAATTTTTCCTGTTCATATAAAATGGATTTTTTTACGAAAGTGGGTCTAAAACTAAAGCTAAAGTCTTCCAGGCTGAAATTAAGGGCGTAACCGCTCTCCGCCAGGAAGAAATAAACAATAAACCCGTGAGGGAGAAAAATTAAAAAAAAAAGTTTTCAGCGGTTATGTAACCAATTATTACTTAGTTGCGTCATGTGTTTCTCTGCACGTGATATTTTCTCAAAAAACGAGTGGTTACTTTACCACTCATCCTCCACTGATATAATTTATCTTTAAAAAATATAATACGCAATTAAAATATATATATATATATATTATATATTTTTCGGAATTTTATATTTCAAAAACAATTTTTGATCATTTTTAATTTCTTATAATGTGCGGTTTATTTCAAAGGTGTAATCTACAAGCTGTCTCATATTGGAAGGCGCACACTCCAATCTTGATGAAAAGGTGTGCGCCGAAGGTTTAGAAGTACAATGCCTTGTAAAAAGTTGCAATGTAAAGTCAACAAGCGTCGTTATAATCGGAAAGATTTATAAGACTGGCATATAGGATCAAGCCTATTTTTCAATCAAAAGCCTAAAAATAGAAATCCGAAAAAAACTGTTTTACAATTTTCTTTAAATTTATTTTTGGTAGAAAAAAAATTGAGATTTAAAAAAAGTTTATCACTAAAAATTTTAAACCCTTATTAAAAAAACAAAAAACATTTACGCCATGATCAGGATACAGAATTTAAAAAAAAGAAAAAAGTGGTGTCAACGTAAATTATGTACGCGGGGTAACCTATCAGCGAAAGATTAAGAATCGCGCTGAGGTACCGAAAAGAATATCAATACCCATCCTGCCTTCCCGATTTCGCGTCAAATTAGGTCGTCCACTTTCACATAAAATGGACGATTATCCTTTTCTTAACAACCTAATTGAGGAATTAAATACGCGCGTCTGCTGAGGTGTTTGAACTTGCACAAAGACATAAAAAAACCAGTTACAACCCTACGTTTGAGAAATCAAAAGCGATTTTAAGGAATCGATATAAATTTTTCAATTGTGTAAAACATATATACAATTAACTAGGTTAAAGTTTTTTCTTGTTCTGTAACCTTGAAGTGTATTGATGTTGTGTAATAACAAACGAAAGTTTGCTTGGAATTGATTAAGACTCAAAAATTTTTCAGGTGAGCAAGTTTCACTAACGGAACTGTTGATTTACGCGATAATTATATTAATGTATAACTAAAATTAAACCCTAAAAAATTTCTTAAAATTAACCTACCGCTAGAGAAATCTACTTGGAAAATTATTTTTCCAGCCTCAATAATTTTTAAACAAACTTTAGTTAAATAATTAATTGTGCGGGAATTTGTAGAACTTTTCTTGCTAAGTTTTTTAATAATCTAATCCCAAGCTCAAAAGAAAGCCACCTTGTTTTATAAACGATCAAGTCAATATTTCAAGTCATGGAGGTCAAACTGCTATAATTTTGTTCTAAATCTAAATTCAAGCCTTATCTGAAACCTTCTTGCGACTTGCTCCAGGCTTCCGTAATTTTTCAAAAATTCAATGTTTTTAGTGCCTGTAATGTGGAATAGTTCCATCCATGGAATAGTGGCCTCCATGAAATAGTGGCATCCATGAATCGTGGCACTCCATGAAATAGTGGCATCCATGCAATAGTGGCTCATCCACTGGAATCGTGGCATCCATGGAATAATGGCATCCATCAAATCAGTCGCATCCCTTGCCTTCCTTGTCACGTGGACAGTCATTGCGTTGTGACCCATAATTTTTACAACCGGGTTATACAAAATGTACATATAGCGAAAAAAATTAACTTCAGCCTCATACGGCTTACCATTTGCTTTTACCTGGCGATTTACTTTTACTTAAATATCAATACGTCTTTACTATGACAAAATGAGTCAGAATCCTCAAAAACTACTCGCAGTTGTGACTCTTTTTATCTTTTAATAAAAAATAATATAAACGATTTTAATCAGAGTCACATTGATTTTATAATGATCGTGACACTTTTTATCGTAGTAACGACGAATAAGAACAATTTTTTGTTAATGGGTGAATCCTAAGTAGGAAATAATTTGCATAAGCATGGTTGGCACGCATCTGATTGGTGGTTCGTAAAATGTTAAGTTCAGTAATAGCGTAGTAGGGTAGTGCATTTAATTAGGGCACTTTTCCAAATTGGTAATTTTTGATTTTGGACTATATCTTTGGTAATCCTGAACGGAATACAACGTTTGATAGCTCAAATGAGAGCTATCAATTATATGTAGATGACTGTCGTGAGCTTATTATTTGTTATGTTATGATATTTTCATGTGAAATTGTGTTATTTACAAAAAATAAAACTGTTACTCGTTTTCAGAACATGGGCATTTCACGATTACGCAATAAATTGGTTTAAAAATTAAAGTGTCCTCGTAAAATTTAGTTTATTTTCCGAATTTTTAGTCCCCGTGGTTCTACGTTGCGTCTTTGGTGAGCAATCGTTATAAAATAAAATAGTGTAATTTCGGCACACATATTGCTGTAGGTAAAAACGGGTTGAATTAAGTGGCCGGGTGTTAAATTGTAGTTGTAAATAGTTAAAAGACAACGTTGAAATGTGTAGGGGTCACAGCACTGCACTTTAACTCGATTAAGGGAGTCCTTTTCAAAAGTGCCGAAATTAAATGCACTTTTTTCCCAAATTGTGCTCATTTTGATACCATTTGGCATTTTAGTTGTAACTTTTTTCCAGTTACACGTTGAACAACAAGTAGAAGCTTAAATTAAAGAAAACTGTCTGGAAATAATGAGAAGCTTTTAAATTTTTGAAAATGATTATTTTTTGACTGAGAAACAATCGATTGTTTGTAAAGTGCCGAAATTAAATGCATACATTTAATTTTGGCAATTTTCTATTGTTTTTAAAAACTGATTTAATTAAGTAAAAAAACAACTTTCGTACAGTGAAACTTTTATGACGCAACGCAGTATCGTAAAAGCTTTAAAATGAGCTATCAAACATGAAATCGGGCCATACAGTGAAAAGTTACATTGGAAAAACGAAAAAGTGCCTAAATTAAATGCACTACCCAACATTTAGCAAAGTTTGCACGGATTTCGAACAAAAAAATTAAGATGCTTCGACATTTGCAAACGCAGTTTTTAACGAAGCCGTGTGCTAATTATATTTTACGTGGAATTAATTCATGTAAACTTTAGAAAATGTTTAGACACGAGGTTTGCATGTTTATTAAATATTAAAAGTAACCAATGAAAACAAACCAAAGAAAATATATAATTCATTTACACTAAAGTTCACAAAAACATACAGAAATCAAAAAAGTTCTCACCCAGACCCTGTGGTATTCGCAGTGTTACATTGCACATACATTATTGTACTAGAGGTGCGAGAATACAAATCGAACTAAAAACATGGCACGTGTATTGATTTTCTACTCGTTCGACTGCCGCAATAATGTGTGTACAACCGTAATTATTACAGAAGTATTAAAAACAAAATGGGATCGACCGGGGCCCCGGCCCCGGCCCCGGCTTGCCCCGGCACTTTTTTTCCACCCCGGCCCCGGCCCCGGCCCCGGCAAACGCAATTCTTTCTACCCCGGCCCCGGCCCCGGCAATTTAGCTGTCAAATGAGCCGGGGCAAACCGGGGTAAGGACCCCTAAGAATGCAAATTTTAAAGCGCTTCTAAACATTTTTGACAGTGAAATATTATACAAGATTTTATCTACAAAGCTAATTTAATTTTTTAATATTAGGATATTTATTGTTTATTATGCTATATTAAGATTTTCTAAAGCCTCTTTATTTTATTAAGATTCCTTATTTTAATCACGAATCTTTATTTTAAAAATTTAAAGATTTCTTGAGTATTAAAAGCCGTTTGTAGATTTTATTTACAAGATGAGAGTTTGACAGTAGATATCTATGGTTGAAATATATCTGGCTGACCTCTAGTAAGTTTGTATAGGAGACGTAAACGGACCATAAATTGTGCGGTTATAAAATTTTTTTAAATAAACGAATTGGAACGCATGTTTTTTTTTAATTCCTGCTTTTCAAAAAATATACATAAATTAGTCAACTTTCACGCTTTAAAAAATTGTATTTTTGTTCCAAATTGTGTAATTTGTTAAATAATTGTTAAAATATGGTATTTAATATTAAATATAAAACCGTTTTTACTGAAAGTTTTAAATGATTTTAATGTTAAATATAGTCGATTCAATACTGCAAATCATCGAGGTCAGCTAGGTTTTATTTGCCTCAATAATCACAAATTTTGCATATATTGGAGTTATTTTAATATCATTGCTTATATCAAAAATATATAAAACAAGAGGATTTTCGGCTAGACAGGGAATTTTTTACCTAAATTTTACAAGAAATGTTGCACTTGTGATTTTTCACGCGCAAGCTATTTTCTGTGCACTCAATAAAACTTTTCTCGCACAGCGATATTTCGTACACCGAAAAACTCGTTTTTTCTAAGACTATTTTACTAAATCGCTTTGTGCAAAAAATTAGCAGAAAATGATGATTAAATTCGATTATTTAAATTCGATCATGTGTGAGTTGATTAGAACGGTTTATTGTACAACTGGACATATTTACTTGAATTATATATTCTTGCGTTTATTTTTAGGTGCATATTTGAAATTGTTTTTAAATTTTGTTACGTTAAAAAAATTCAAGCTGATGTCTAGTCTTTATTTTAGAATTTTTAAGTTTATTGTAAATCTACACTATAGTATTCATAAATTTTTTTAAAAAAAAGACCTTCGGAGTCAGTCCAGTTTTTTAAATCCAATATTTTGTATCCACCCAAAAGACACCAAACGTAAATTTTTAAAACAAAAAGTTAATAATGAACTGTTTATATTTAATTTGAAAAAAAGTTTTCGCATAATGCTGAATAAAAATAATACTAATTTTTAAATAAAATATTTTGCTTGAAACTAGCACTCTTGTGCGAGTTTAATACTGAAAACCCGCCATTCTCTGCTATTTTTGGGTGCACCAATTTTTAACAGTGTTAGCGTTTTGCAGTGCATATTGCAAATTTTCTTCCACTTTTGCAAGTAAATGCGCTGCACGAAAAAACAAGTATTGACTGCAAAAAATCTCTTCGCAAGAAATCAGTGGTATATGCACAGAAAGTCGCGTACGTTTGAAATGTTGCATTTTTTTCTTGCATAACTTTATTCAAAAACCTAGTGTATAATCAAAAATTTTCTTGGGTTATATTATGTTTTTGATAAATCTCGAAAAATTATAAAAAGTAGTGCAAAATCACGAAAATAATTACATTGAAAAAGTTTACGTGACGTTAATTTTATAATTTTTGGCTAAAATTAAATAATTTGATTAAAATCATTAAAACAATCAACTTGAAACAGCTAGAAAGCGAGTAGTCTCATGTACTCGCAATATAATATTTTACTTTTTACAACTTAAAAAGAGTGTTTTTTTAATTTACAAAAATTGACAATAAAATTTTAAAAATTCTCTTATATTTTAAAATAAAAAGGTGCTTTTTAACCCTTTTTATATGTTTAAACTAAAAAATGTTGAATAGTGGTGTGTAAATGAAATTCGAGTAAAAGTTCTTCTTTAAAATAACATTCAAGACTAGTATTCTTAACTTTTACGGTTAAATTTCGCCAATTAGGTACCAACATATTTAATTAAAAATATTTTAATATGAAGAGATTTTGTTATTGTGAAATATTTTCGTTACTTGTACCCAGTTTTGATTTTAGTTTCTTTACCACGTTTTGCTTTACTGATCAAAACATACTCCTTGTAAGTACTTTAACTCCTCCTCTATTTGTAAGGCATTCTTTAAAACTAACATAAATGGTTTGCTCTATTTGTAAAGCATTTTTGAAAAGTAACATAAATGGTTTGCGATTAAGTATAATATTGCTTTAAACAAGAATATACTGCTAATAATTATGTGAAAATGTACATATATAATGTAAATAAAATAATAATTTAGGTTTAAAAAAATTGAAATATGAAAATAAAAATTTTGTTCTGCTTAGAAAAAAAACTTTTGTGTAATAAAAAAAAAGTTTTTTTACTCACAAAGTGCTTAAATTCTAAAATGTGAATTTTCATTACATAAACCAAATAATTAACAATAAAAATTTTGATTTTATTTGAAAAAATCACCAAAATTACAAATTCTGCTAAATTTTTCGCCTGCCCCGGCCCCGGCCCCGGCCGGGGCAAAATTTTCTACCCCGGCCCCGGCCCCGGCCCCGGCAAATCCAAATTTCTCTACCCCGGCCCCGGCCCCGGCATCAGCAAAAATTCTGCCCCGGTCGATCACTAAATTCCTTTGGATTTTTTTGGACTTTGTCCAAAGAGTTTTTAACTATTGCAAAGAAGTTTTTAAATAAAAATTTTATAATTTTTATAAAATTTATAATTTATTTTATAAACTAATTATAAAACATAAAAAAAATAAATTTATTAAATGAAATAAGTTTTAAGAACTAATTTTATTAAAATCGATAATTTTTAAAAAAAATAAAAAAATGAAATTTTAAAAATGTTAAATGAAACAAAATTTAATTATATTAAAAAAACATTTAATTAAAATAAAAAAAAATAAAAATAAAAATTCAGAATTTAAAAAAATATATAAAAATTATATAATAATTAAGAAAAAAATAAAAAAATATAATAAGAAAATTTTAAAAAAAATATAATGTAAAAAAAAAATAAATTAAACAAAAAAAAAAAATTTTAAATTAAAAAAAAAAATATAAAAAAATAAAATACATTAATACTTAAAATTTTGTTTAAAAAACAATTTTAAAAAATATTTGGCATAAAAAATATATAAAAAAAAAATAAATTAAAATAAAAAATAAAAAACATTTTAAAAAATTTTTAATAAATATAAAAAAAAAAATAAAAAAAAATAAAAAAAATTAAAAAAAAAAAAACTTAAAAAAATTATTTAAAATTTAAATTAAAAAATATAAAATTATATAAATATTAAATTTTTATAATATTGAAATAAAATTATAAAAATAAAAAAAAAAAAAAAATAAAAATTAAAAATTAAAAAATTAAAAAAAAAAAAAAAAAAAAAATATTAAAAAATATAAAAAAATACCGGACAAAAATACAAATAATTTGTCATAAAAAAAATAAAATATATTTATGATATATAAACTTATAAAATTTTATTTTAATTAACCTATTTATTTTATTTACATATTTTACATTTTCACATTTTTGCAGTATATTCTTTTTAAACAATTTTACTCGCAAACCATTTATGTTACTTTCAAAAATGCTTTACAAATAGAGCAAACCATTTATGTTAGTTTTAAAGAATGCCTTAAAATAGAGGAGGATTAAGTACTTACAAGGAGTATGTTTTGATCAGTAAAGAAAACGTGGTAAAGAAACTAAAATCAAAACTGGGTAAAGTAACTAAAATATTTCACAATAACAAAATCTCTTCATATTAAAATATTTTTAATTAAATATGTTGGTACCTAATTGGCGAAATTTAACCGTAAAAGTTAAGAATACTAGTCTTGAATGTTATTTTAAAGAAGAACTTTTACTCGAATTTCATTTACACACCACTATTCAACATTTTTTAGTTTAAACATATAAAAAGGGTTAAAAAGCACCTTTTTATTTTAAAATATAAGAGAATTTTTTAAAATTTTATTTTCAATTTTTGTAAACTAAAAAACACTCTTTTTAAGTTGTAAAAAGTAAAATATTATATTGCGAGTACATGAGACTACTCGCTTTCTAGCTGTTTCAAGTTGATTGTTTTAATGATTTTAATCAAATTATTTAATTTTAGCCAAAAATTATAAAATTAACGTCACGTAAACTTTTTCAATGTAATTATTTTCGTGATTTTGCACTACTTTTTATAATTTTTCGAGATTTATCAAAAACATAATATAACCCAAGAAAATTTTTGATTATACACTAGGTTTTTGAATAAAGTTATGCAAGAAAAAAATGCAACATTTCAAACGTACGCGACTTTCTGTGCATATACCACTGATTTCTTGCGAAGAGATTTTTTGCAGTCAATACTTGTTTTTTCGTGCAGCGCATTTACTTGCAAAAGTGGAAGAAAATTTGCAATATGCACTGCAAAACGCTAACACTGTTAAAAATTGGTGCACCCAAAAATAGCAGAGAATGGCGGGTTTTCAGTATTAAACTCGCACAAGAGTGCTAGTTTCAAGCAAAATATTTTATTTAAAAATTAGTATTATTTTTATTCAGCATTATGCGAAAACTTTTTTTCAAATTAAATATAAACAGTTCATTATTAACTTTTTGTTTTAAAAATTTACGTTTGGTGTCTTTTGGGTGGATACAAAATATTGGATTTAAAAAAACTGGACTGACTCCGAAGGTTTTTTTTTTAAAATTTTATGAATACTATAGTGTAGATTTACAATAAACTTAAAAATTCTAAAATAAAGACTAGACATCAGCTTGAATTTTTTTAACGTAACAAAATTTAAAAACAATTTCAAATATGCACCTAAAAATAAACGCAAGAATATATAATTCAAGTAAATATGTCCAGTTGTACAATAAACCGTTCTAATCAACTCACACATGATCGAATTTAAATAATCGAATTTAATCATCATTTTCTGCTAATTTTTTGCACAAAGCGATTTAGTAAAATAGTCTTAGAAAAAACGAGTTTTTTGGTGTACGAAATATCGCTGTGCGAGAAAAGTTTTATTGAGTGCACAGAAAATAGCTTGCGCGTGAAAAATCACAAGTGCAACATTTCTTGTAAAATTTAGGTAAAAAATTCCCTGTCTAGCCGAAAATCCTCTTGTTTTATATATTTTTGATATAAGCAATGATATTAAAATAACTCCAATATATGCAAAATTTGTGATTATTGAGGCAAATAAAACCTAGCTGACCTCGATGATTTGCAGTATTGAATCGACTATATTTAACATTAAAATCATTTAAAACTTTCAGTAAAAACGGTTTTATATTTAATATTAAATACCATATTTTAACAATTATTTAACAAATTACACAATTTGGAACAAAAATACAATTTTTTAAAGCGTGAAAGTTGACTAATTTATGTATATTTTTTGAAAAGCAGGAATTAAAAAAACATGCGTTCCAATTCGTTTATTTAAAAAAATTTTATAACCGCACAATTTATGGTCCGTTTACGTCTCCTATACAAACTTACTAGAGGTCAGCCAGATATATTTCAACCATAGATATCTACTGTCAAACTCTCATCTTGTAAATAAAATCTACAAACGGCTTTTAATACTCAAGAAATCTTTAAATTTTTAAAATAAAGATTCGTGATTAAAATAAGGAATCTTAATAAAATAAAGAGGCTTTAGAAAATCTTAATATAGCATAATAAACAATAAATATCCTAATATTAAAAAATTAAATTAGCTTTGTAGATAAAATCTTGTATAATATTTCACTGTCAAAAATGTTTAGAAGCGCTTTAAAATTTGCATTCTTAGGGGTCCTTACCCCGGTTTGCCCCGGCTCATTTGACAGCTAAATTGCCGGGGCCGGGGCCGGGGTAGAAAGAATTGCGTTTGCCGGGGCCGGGGCCGGGGCCGGGGTGGAAAAAAGTGCCGGGGCAAGCCGGGGCCGGGGCCGGGGCCCCGGTCGATCCCTACTTTATTTAAATATAAATAAATATATAAAGTGTTAATTTAAGCAATAATATCATCGCTACCTACGAGGTACGCTTTTCGTTATAATATAGATACATAATATCAAAAGGTGGATAATCTAATAAAGGTATGTATAGCGTCTGTAGCAGCGTGTATAAAATAATCGGGCGCGTCGCAGACAGTAGCGCATGTGCAGAAGCGCCGTTTTGATGCCGTCGCTGTGCATCTTTTAGATTTCAGGCTGATAATATATTCTTTGTATTCTTGATAATTTTTGTTATCTTTGTTGTCCTATTGCGCCACGGTGGAGTGTCTTTGTTTCTGTTGTTTGTGACTTGTAATGGTTGTAGTTGTTTTTGGTTTTAATATTAATACATAACCTCAGTGTCTAAAGTTCGTGTAAATTCGTAAAATCTCCCTTCGTTTGAGAAAGCATTGCAATGTCAGCGTCTTGATTTGTTCGAAATCGTGCACTATGTGGGTCGTGCATTATTAGGCCTTTCGTTTTCAATAAGGTGTATGGCGATTTCTGTTTCAATAAGCTCTTTAAAGCTTCGCTCATTCGTCATAAAATTGTTGTTTTTCCTAATTAAATCGTTAAAAACAATCGAAAATGCAAATAAATATATGCATCCGCGGCCTAGTGCAAATCTCTCCAGTCAAAAAATAATCATTCAAATAAAAGCTATTATTCAAAGTCTTCTACTTGTTGTTCAACGTGTAACTGGAAAAAAGTTACAGCTAAAATGCCAAATGGTATCAAAATGAGCCCAATTTGGGAAAAAAGTGCATTTAATTTCGGCACTTTTTAAAAGGACCCCCTTAATCGATTTGAAGTGCAGTGCTGTGTGACCCCTACACATCTCAACGTTGTTTTTTAGCTATTTACAACTACAAAACACCCGGCCACTTAATTCAACCCGTGTTTACCAACAGCAATATGTGTGCCGAAATTACACTATTTTATCTTATAACGATTGCTCACCAAAGACGCAACGTAGAACCACGGGGACTAAAAATTCGGAAAATAGACTAAATTTTACGAGGACAATTTAATTTTTAAACCAATTTATTGCATAATCGTGAAATGCCCATGTTCTGAAAACGAGTAACAATTTTATTTTTTGTAAATAACACAATTTCACATGAAAATATCATAACATAACAAATAATAAGCTCACGACAGTCATCTACATATAATTAGCTCTCATTTGAGCTATCAAACGTTGTATTCTGTCCAGGATTACCAAAGATATAGTCCAAAATCAAAAATTCCCAATTTGGAAAAGTGCCCTAATTAAATGCACTACCCTACTACGCTATTACTGAACTTAACATTTTACGAACCACCAATCAGATGCGTGCCAACCATGCTTATGCAAAATATTTCTTACTTAGGATTCACCCATTAACAAAAAAATGTTCTTATTCGTCGTTACTACGATAAAAAGTGTCACGATCAGTATAAAGTCAACGTGACTCTGATTAAAATCGTTTATATTTTTTTTAAAGATAAAAAGAGTCACAACTGCGAGTAGTTTTTGAGGATTCTGACTCATTTTATCATAGTAAAGACGTATTGATATTTTCGCCAGGTAAAAGCAAATGGTAAGCCGTATGAGGCTGAGGTGAATTTTTTTTCGCTATATGTACATTTTGTATAAGCCGGTTGTAAAAATTTTGGGTCACAACGCAACGACTGTCCACGTGACAGGCATGCCATGGATGCCACTATTTCATGGATGCCACTATTTCATGGATGCCACTATTTCATGGATGCCACTATTTCATGGATGCCACTATTTCATGGATGCCACTATTTCATGGATGCCACTATTTCATGGAGGCCACTATTCCATGGATGGAACTATTCCACATTACAGGCACTAAAAACATTTAATTTTTGAAAAATTACGGAAGCCTGGAGCAAGTCGCAAGAAGGTTTCAGATAAGGCTTGAATTTAGATTTAGAACAAAATTATAGCAGTTTGACCTCCATGACTTGAAATATTGACTTGATCGTTTATAAAATAAAGTGGCTTTCTTTTGAGCTTGGGATTAGATTATTAAAAAACTTAGCAAGAAAAGTTCTATAAATCCGCGCACAATTAATTATTTAACTAAAGTTTGCTTAAAAATGATTGAGGCTGGAAAAATAATTTTCAAGTAGATTTCTCTAGCGGTAGGTTAATTTTAAGAAATTTTTTAGGGTTTAATTTTAGTTATACATTGATATAATTATCGCGTAAATCAACTGTTCCGTTAGTAAAGCTTGCTCACCTAAAAAAATTTTGAGTCTCAATCAATTCCAAACAAACTTTCGTTTGTTATTACACAACATCAATACACTTCAAGGTTACAGAACAAGAAAAAACTTTAACCTAGTTAATTGTATATATGTTTAACAATTGAAAAATTTATATCGATTCCTTAAAATCGCTTTTGATTTCTCAAACGTAGGGTTGTAACGGGTTTTTTTATGTCTTTGTGCAAGTTCAAACACCTCAGCAGACGCGCGTATTTGATTCCTCAATTAGGTTGTTAAGGGCTAATCGTCCATTTATGTGAAAGTGAACGCCCTAATTTGACGCGAAATCGGGAAGGCAGGATGGGTATTGATATTCTTTTCGGTACCTCAGCGCGATTCTTAATCTTTCGCTGATAGGTTACCCCGCGTACATAATTTACGTTGACACCACTTTTTTCTCTTTTTTTTTAAATTCTGTATCCTGATCATGGCGTGAGTGTTTTTGTTTTTTTTAATAAGGGTTTAAAATTTTTAGTGATAAACTTTGTTTAAATCTCAATTTTTTTTCTACCAAAAATAAATTTAAAGAAAATTGTTTTTTCGGATTTCTATTTTTAGCTTTTTGACTGAAAAATAGGCTTGATCCTATATGCCAGTCTTAGTACCTTTCCGATTATATCAGCGCTTGTTGACTTTACATTGCAACTTTTTACAAGGCGTTGTACTTCTAAACCTTCGGCGTACACCTTTTCATCAAGATTGGAGTGTGCGCCTTCCAATATGAGACCAGCTTGTAGATTACACCTTTGAAATAAACCGCCCATTATAAGAAATTAAAAATGATCAAAAAATTGTTTTTGAAATATAAAATTCGGTAAATTTTATTATATATATATTTTTTTTTTTAATTGCGTCAGTTATATTATTTAGTTTTAGACCAACTTTTGTAAAAAAATCCATTTTATAATAGAACAGGAAAAATTAAAAGCTAGCTCATTGACAATGCAGTTAAAATGTTTTTTATTATGTTAAGATAACTTAAGATATTATGTTTGTTTAAATAAGTCACTCAAATTTTAGGTATTTCCTGCAAGCAATATGCACCGTAAAATTTAAAAAAATTTATTATTTACCAAATTTTAAAAAGTTTTATGAGTGTCGCTTCCAAAGCTTTACAAAATAAGTGAATGAGCATCATCGTTCACAAACACTGGTTGTTTACTATTATAAACAACTTAAAACTCCACAATGATGTTAAAAATGAAGTTAAATTTTTGAAGGCTAGTGTAATCAAAACCAATTTTCTTGGCTACCATATTTATTAATATAAAAGCCAAACAACGAAACGCAAACATTAACCGAAATAGGAAAATTCGTCAATAAACCTTTTAAAACTCCAAATTGCAGGTTTGATACAAAAAAAAAATATTTTTTAACAATTTTTCTAATATTTATAAATTAATATAACTTTTTGTTATGTAGTGCTGTAATTGATACGCATCTGCCTAAATTACACTTCTGAGATAATATGTTGTAAAAAGGTAAACTGTTTGGTCATTGAATCGGTAAATAAATCATTTTAAAGGCGCGGAAAATCTTATAAAAATCTTTCCATGTTAAATAATCACTAAAACAAAAAACAATCGCAAAAAAAGCCTAATAATTTGCTCCCTTAAAACGGAGGGTGTTGTAGTTTTAACTTTAAAAAAATGTAATTTTGATAAAAAAAAATTACATAAAATTTAAACAAAATAGAAATATTGGAGAAATGTGAATGATTTGCGAAATCCGAGGAGAGGTCATGGACCTCTTTGGCCGTGGCTGCACTGTAACACTCTTCGGAAGGAAAGATTTCCGCGAGTTCCATGCCAAACATTTCCCTTTTTATAATCAAAATCATGCGTGTAATGCAATGTCACGGCAGTTTGCCGCCGATTTTCCTGCCGTCAAATTTCGCCGTAAACCCTCCTACCCCAATCGATAATGGGTCACTCAGTATACTTTCTATTTTGAGTTTAAATTATGCTTATTAGAACTTTTTTAAACCCAATGCCCCCATTCGATAATAGGTTACTCCGTACACTTTCTATTTTAATTTCAATTTTGCGTATTAGAACTTTTAAGGTCCGCTTGCCTCAATGAATAATGGGTCACTCATAATAACTTTTATTTTGAGTTTAAATTATGCTTATTAGAACTTTTCGTATGAACTCAATTGATATTTAGGGCTTTATTGGGGAATTTTACTATTTTATAAATTTTTATTTTGACATCTATCATGGTTTCATGAAGTGCGCAAATTTTGATCCCATTTGTTTATTTTGTTTTTGCTAAATTAAAATAAGCACAATTAAAATACTTTTGTTGAAAACGACAGACTTTTAAAATTTTACCTAAGTTTTTGAAATATACATAATATTATGAAATGTTTACGATAAATTTAGCGAGAGAATCGAACCATCAAAAATTAGACCTTCATACAAATTTTGTTCTCATTAGATTATTGTAATAGTTTTATCTTACATTTTAAGTATTTTATAAAAACAAATTAAATTTAATCGTTACAAAAACCCAATGACTTACTTAATTGCAGTAATCGTTTAATATTTTATGTACAAAAGTTTATATTAACATTTTGACTGCATTTAGATCTGTATATAACTATCATTTTGAAATTCACAACTTTATTAAGTTAAGGGGAAATAATTGTCTATGGTCAAAATTAAGGCTGTTTAAAATGAAGTTAGTTATCCTAATTTTTAGGTGTTTAAAGCTGAAACCTTATATGGAGTTTTATTGTAACATTTTCCAATTCCAATACAATGCAAACCGAAAATTCAAGATCTAAAAACATTTTTTTTTTCTAAAATGCGAGTTGCCTAACCTAAAAACCTTAAAACTAAAATTTTTGGGGCCCCTAAACAAAAATTTGTGTTCCTCCGCGGTCGGAAGTCAAAAGTTTTTTTTTTTCAAAGAAAGCACCATTAATCCTTACCTTTAGACAAATTGGATAGCCAGTTGAGCGTGATAAAATGCACGAAACGCCAATGTTTCACGGTAAAAATTTTATTGTATATTTTGTGAAAAGGCAGGATTTAAATTTAAATTTCTTGTTTAATTTCGTTTTTACAAACTTCATAATTACACAAATTTAATTTAATTTTAATTTAATTTAATCTATAATGTTCCCCGTTTACTTTTACGAAATCAACCAGACATAATTCAACCATATGTAATTTTCTGCCTATGTAAAAAAGTTGGTTTTTTTGGGACATTCTTAATTCAAAATAATTGGTTTTTCCTTTATTTTTGTCGTAGCTCATAAAACCCCCATCGAAATTTGCTTATTCGCATTAAATTTATAATGTTTTATAACTTATGTAAATATATTTTTTCAGCGGCAGCTTAGCTCCTTGGCCTGGAACTTCTACGACAACTCCGGGACCCCAATCCAACCGGCGCTCCGCAATCACCAGCCCACCTTTCCCTGTTTCCCATTCCCTGGATAAAATTTGCGTCGTTTTTTCACCGACACTCTCAACGAGTTGCGTCGTTTTTTCATCCCGACTCTCTCGAGTTTCGTTCGAAAAGAGGCCGCAAGTGAAGAAAGCGAGAAATCCAACCCCGGCGACAGGGAAAGTATTCGTTTTGTCGCCGATTGTGATACCCGCCGTGACGATTTTAGCACGCGCGGAAACGAGCCTCGTTATTATCCGCGCGTCCAATATATGGAAACTATGTGACCTAGAGACAGAGTTTTGACAAAAAAAACAACAACAACACGCAACTTCTCTCGAGGTGTGCACCGGACATCGAAAGGAGCTTATAGTGTCATATACTTTGGGATTTAAAGAAATCGCAGTTGCCCCAAAGATTTTTGGTAAAAAATCGATTTTAATCGATTTCTGATATCCCGATGGCAGTCTTACATCGAAATTTACTGCTTTTGGTAAGCTGTTTTTTTTTATTTTATTTTTGTAAACTTGTTCATTATGGTTTTATAAATTTGTCGCAGAAAACTTTCAAAAAAGGGTGCCCAAGCGACGCTAATAATTATAGGCCCATTTCTCTTACCTGTATTGCCTGCAAGGTAATGGAAAGCTGCGTTTCTGATCAAATTCTTTCTTATTTACGAAAATTAAATCTTATATCAAAGGATCAGCATGGGTTTTTGGCAAAACGGTCAACTTGTTCCTTGCTTTTAGAATCTTTCAATGATTGGTCAAATGCGCTTGAAAAAGGTTTAATAATTGACACAGTTTTTATTGACTTCAGTAAAGCCTTTGATTCGGTTTGTCACAGTAAACTACTTATAAAATTGCAAGCTTACGGTATAACCGGTGACCTACTAAAATAGATAGCTGCATTTTTACACAACCGCCAACAATGCGTAGTTATAGGGAACTATAATTCCACATTTAAAAATGTCACCTCAGGAGTTCCTCAAGGCTCCGTGCTAGGGCTTCTCTTGTTTTTATTATTTATAAATGATTTAACTGATGAAATAAAAAACGTGTCTTGGAAATTGTTTGCGGACGATGTAAAACTTTTTCAGGCACGCAAACAAAATGAAACCAACCTCTTGCTCCAAAATGATTTACACAATTTAGAGCTGTGGGCGCAAAAATGGCAGCTTCACATTGCTGAGCACAAGTGTTGTGTCATCTATATGGGTCATAACAATCCCAAAATTCCTTTAAGTATAAAAAATAATGAACTAGCTGTTGAAAAGGAAGCCAGGGACTTAGGCATATTTGTCACTTGTAACCTAAATCCAAGTGTATATTGCAATGTAATAGCTAAAAAAGCTCTTATGATAATTAATATGCTTTTTCGCTGTTTTCAAACTACAAGTCTAAATTCCTTTGTAACCGCGTTTAAAGCCTTTGCCAGACCTATTTTAGAGCACTGTAGCCAAGTTTGGTCCCCCTATTTGTTTAAAGACATTGATACTATTGAACGAGTTCAGCGCTATTTTACGCGAAGAGTATTCCAAAGATGTGGTCTTCCTCGGGAGTTTAGTTATAAACAAAGATTAAAATTTCTTAAATTAGAATCACTGGAGGAGCGTAGAATTAAATTTGATTTAGTAATGTGTTATAATATTATCAACCACAATAATGATTTATGTTTTCATGAGTTTTTTAAATGGGGAATTTTCAAAGGGAAAAACAATCATGATTTAAAATTATATTTGCCTAAAGCTAAAAAAGATGTTAAAATGTATTCCTTCTCTTCCCGAAGTGCAACATACTGGAATTCTTTACCACAAAATGTTGTCAATGCCAGATCCCTTAGAAACTTTAAAACTCTTATTAATAATATTAGTTTTGAAACATTTTTAAAATTTGACAGACACATTATGTAAGTAGCCATATCGGCTCTGTGTGTTCTCTCCCTTTATTATACTTTTCTATATGTTGCAGTTTGGGATTTTATATACGTTTATTTTCAATGAAAACTTTTTTTTACAAAAATAGTTTAAGTAACATGTAAATTACCTAAAAAATTTGAGTTTAAATCAGACCTAACTTAATCATGATTGTAAATAATCTACTTATTGTTTTACATGATACGCGATATATTTTACTAATAATTTTATATGTGTGATTCATGTGTTTTTTTTGTGTTTTTTTTGTATATAACCATTACTGCTTCGTGCGTTTAGTATACATAAAGGATTTTCATTCATTCAAAACGACTCAAATTACTATTTTTAGTTTTTTAAAGCTTTGTATCTTGAATTTGATTTAAAACATTGTTTATAAAACATAGTATAAGAATTTTCCAATTATCGGTGGTGATTGGGGAGGCACACTTCAATTAATCCCACGGCACCGCGCCAACTATACTTAGAGAACGTGGGCAAATTTTGTAATTGATGTTCATCATCTGCTTCTTCTTATTATTTTTATTTTAAAAATTATATTGTAATCATTGGCGCACGCCATCGCGCCAACTATAATTAGAGAACGTAGGTAAACTGTGTCTGGAGTGCCATTGCACCGCAAACTATAATTAAAGAACGTAAGTAAATTTAGTATTATGTTTTTCTTCTCCTTATTAATAATATATTGTTTTTCAAACGCTTATATCTTAAAACCAGTATTCCTCCCTCGTTACTGATTGATAAAAAAAACATGGGTTTTTTGGTAATTGTAGAAAATTGCGCAATAATCCTTAGGAACTACTTTTTATTGATAATATTAAAACTGTTAAAAAGTATATAGTCTATTAGGCTATTTTTGAATTTAATTCAAAAAAGTGGTTGACTAGCCTTGAAAAATGCTCTAAGAATAGAGCAAGAAAAAGGGGCGATTTTTCCCCGAGCGTATGTGTAGACAGAAAAGATGTCGACTAGTCTGAGATGGACAACTTAGGAACTATAGGAAATTCGCATTTGGTTTGGGCAGCTGTTCACTGAATAAAAATTTTTCAGTCGAACGAACAACTGTTGCAGCCACGTTGGATTTACCTTTAACCACACTGCACTGTTGGATTTTTTTTAGTCCGATGAAATGTCAATTGAAAAAATCATACTCACAGCAATTTTTGTCAAACGCGGAATCCCCACTTTTTCAATTAAAAGGCTGTTTTTGTATGTGTAAGAAACAACTATGAATTTGAAAAAATGGCGATTTCGCGCTTGTCAAAGATTGCTGTGAGTATGATTTTTTCAATTGACATTTCATTTGACTAAAAAAATGCAACAGTGCTGTGTGATTAGATCAATGTTTAAACAAATCAATATCATATGGTAGAAATTTTTATTTTGTGAGCAGCTGCCCAAACCAAATGCAATTTTCCTATAGTCCACATGATGTCATCTAGGCTAGTCCATTTTTCTGTCTAAACATACGCCCGGGAAAAATCGCCCCTTTTTTCTGCTCTATTTAGAGTTCTCATGTAGTTGAATTTAAGAAACAATAACATTAAGAACAGTTATTTATTTTTAGAATAATGCATAATTTTTAGGATATTCATTACTAAATGCGAAAAATGAATTGCGAGAGTTTCTAAAGATTAACTTGTATTTAAAAAACATATTCGTTTTATGATGTGATGAATCAAAAATTTATGAAAGAAAGGATTTTCTATTAACTTTGTGTTTAAAAAAACAGCGAGAATTTTATTGTCAATTAAATATACGACTTTTAAATGTTTCGTAAAAGACGTACGCTGTTTGACCTTTCAGCGTGAAATTTTACGACCATATTCTTATTGCGCAACTCATTAGACACGACACGATAAAAAAATCAGTTGAATATATGGTAGACATTTTTTCACACGTTCCTCAAACGATAAAAGACCAAAAAAAAACTGATATTGGTTTAGGTTTTCCAGTATTTGATGGGTGTTGTCTTAGTTTTGTTTTGGAGCTCCGACGTCCGTAGCTCCGGAGCTCAGCTACGCTGCCAGAAGGTCCGGAGCTCCGCCCTATTTTCGCATTATCCTTATGAATAATTGAATAGTTGTGCCAAAGATTATTTTGTTAGATTTTTTTGTAAATTATGTGTTTTTTAAATACTTATTTAAAATGCTAGAAATATTCTTAAACATGCAAATAGAGTAGTTTTAAATGTATTTCGAGCCTAATTAAGCTTAAAATCGCTCATTTAATGGGCTGAGCTCCGAAGTTCGGAGCTCCCTTCGCTTTAAATGGTCAGAGCTTCGGAGCTTGATATTGGAGGGTACTAACATCACTAATTCGCACCCGGTTGTGTGCGCATGTGTCTGTCTTTCTGTTTGTTTATATTCAAATTTTTCCCAAAAACTGAGTTTTTGAAATTAAAAAAAAACACATATTTTAGCCTATTGACTAATGAATTTAGAGTATTTAATTTGCCTAAAAACGTGATTTATTTTAAAAACCACGCGAAGAAAAGCCACTCGGTTGGTATTTTGGTATAGAGACGCCAGCTAGCGAATCTAAGTGGCCCTTAAACGCGTTTCGATTTGCTAGTATTTTATTGATTTCTTCTTGTAGTTTAAATTTATCCTATTGTTTCATCTTAATACGTGTTTTACATAAAAATATCCGGATAATATGTTTGTATTTAATTTACGCTTGTCTTAAAAACAAAGCATCAAACATTGTGCAATATGTCTATACGAGTTTATGAGAACGAATAACGTTCTATTGTGATAGTAAAACAAAAAAATAGCTTGAAAACTTGTTAAAATAGTTTTTTTTTATTTATCCTTTCAAATGTTTCTTCCCAGTGTTTTTACAGGTATAATATATGTTTTCAGTTTTTATCAAAGAATATTTTCGAAATTATTAAGCTGACATTTAAATTACCGTTTTAACAAAAAAGTGAAGATTTTATATTATTAGGGGGTTTCAAAAAATTCTCGTTTTGAGGAAACATTACATCATATTATTCTTCTTTTTATTGCAAAAAACGGCTGTAACTGCGCGTAAAACGTTCCGGTACTCGATACCGTCATTACCATATCACAATAAGTAGAATTCGTCGTAAAATACTACTAACTGTGACAATTTTTATCTCTTAACACACAAATAACATAAACATTAAGAGTCAGAGTTACATTGATTTTATACTGATCACAAATAATATAAACATTATGAGTCAGAGTTACGTTGATTTTATACTGATCACAAATAATATAAACATTAAGAGTCAGAGTTACGTTGATTTTATACTGATCACAAATAATATAAACATTAAGAGTCAGAGTTACGTTGATTTTATACTGATCACAAATAATATAAACATTAAGAGTCAGAGTTACATTGATTTTTTACTGATCACAAATAATATAAACATTATGAGTCAGAGTTACGTTGATTTTATACTGATCACAAATAATATAAACATTATGAGTCAGAGTTGCGTTGATTTTATACTGATCACAAATAATATAAACATTAAGAGTCAGAGCTACATTGATTTTTTACTGATCACAAATAATATAAACATTAAAAGTCAGAGTTATGTGACCTTTTTTTGGCGTATAGTAACGACGATCAGTCTCGTTTAACCTTGAGATAAAATGCATGAACCAACCTGTCGCTCAGTCACCACAAAATATGGGAAATATGACATTTTGTCGTTACTACGGGAAAATGAGCCACAATGCGTATAAAATATATGCGACTCTGACTCATTTTAGATTCAAGACAGCACACTATTAACTACGGAATGAATCACAGTCACGTGTATCTTATAATGACTGTGGCTCATTTTGCAGTAGTAACGACGATTTAACCGACAAGTCGGTTATATCAAAAATATACAATACCACTTACCTTAAAATTTCCTGACGAAGAAACACGCTGTTGTTTCGAAACGTAGATAAATAAAAATATTTCTACTATACTGAGGATGGAGCCTGAAAAAACACTTGTCTTATTTATAGTACTATATAATATATTATATAGTATTAGTATATATTTTTGGTTATACCCACAATACGCTGTGGATATTTTTGCCGCACATACATTATATTACACGAATTTATTTTTTAAATATTATGAAAATTCAATAATTTGGTGGTCCGATTCGAATTAAGACGTGCACTTGTTTTCCTAAATCTGCGATTGTGTAGTAATACGGCATAACAGATCAATTCAACGTTAAACAAACAATAAAATAAACAAATGTTTTCTGTTAAAAGTACTGATGGATTTTTTACGAATATACAAAATTATATTTGATTTTAAAAGATTTTTTAGTACCGAAGTATTTTTTATAATGTGCTGTAAATTATAAGCTGTACGGTAGTTGAACCATTAGTAAAGCACCAGCAAAGCGCCATATACTTAACTCAATGTTCATGAATTTTGGTAGCGAGCAGTTTGGTCCAGAAACTCAGTGCGAGTGATCTTAGAACTGCATAAAACATTAGCAAAGCGTTACATTATTACTACGACAAAAAAATCATACAATTAGTATAAAATTAATGTGACTCTGACTCATACTGCTTATACTTTTTTTGTGTTAGAGGTTAAAAACTAGTCACAGCCAAGTATCTTATGGCGATTCCAACTCATTGTTTCATATCGATGACGCAGAAGTCTTAACTAGCTTATTTTGCAGTTCTGAGCTATTATTTTTTCGTCGAATATAAATAACTAACTTGCTGTTGCGGATATTGAAAAACAGCGCTTTTTAAGCAACGTCTTAAAAGTTTTTAATCGAATGAAAATAGAACAACATTAGGCTATACTACTGAAAATATTTTAAAACATTTTTTAGTACCAAAACAATTTCTACAATGTGCTGTAAATTTTAATCGTCTTATTTTTAATTCTAATATACTCTTTATGTTTCGGAATTTTATACCCTTTTTTACATAAATTTTTCATAGAGATGTTTGAAGCGGTTGGCAGGTTTCACTATGTTTAGCTATATGTAGGACTATTTTTGTATGTTCTTTTAAAAACTTTTTAAGACGTTGCTTAAAAAGCGCTGTTTTCAATATCCGCAACAGAAGTTAGTTATTTATATTCGACGAAAAAATAATAGCTCAGAACTGCAAAATAAGCTAGTTAAGACTTCTGCGTCATCGATATGAAACAATGAGTTGGAATCGCCATAAGATACTTGGCTGTGACTAGTTTTTAACCTCTAACACAAAAAAAGTATAAGAGTATGAAGTAAGAGTCACTTAATATTATACTAATTGTATGATTTTTTTGTCGTAGTAATAATGTAACGCTTTGCTAATGTTTTATGCAGTTCTAAATCACTAGTGAGATTCTGGACCAAACTGCTCGCTAAAAAATTCATGAACATTGAGTTAAGTATAGGCGCTTTGCTGGTGCTTTACTAATGGTTCAACTACCGTAAGCTTATAATTTACAGACATTATAAAAAATACTTCGGTACTAAAAAATCTTTTAAAATCAAATATAATTTTGTATATTCGTAAAAAATCCATCAGTACTTTTAACAGAAAACATTTGTTTATTTTATTGTTTGTTTGACCTTGAATTGATCTGTTATGCTGTATTACTACACAATCGCAGATTTAGGAAAACAAGGCACGTCTTAATTCGAATGGACAAAATTATTGAATTTTCATAATATTTAAAAATAAATTCGTGTAATATAATGTATGTGAGGAAAATAACAGGTATTGTGGGTATAACCAAAAATATATACTAATACTATATAATATATTATATAGTACTATAAATAAGACAAATGTTTTTTAGGCTCCATCTCAGTATAGTAGAAATATTTTTATTTATCTACGTTTCGAAAAAAGCGTGTCGAGGAATTTAAGGTAAGTGGTATTGTATATTTTTGATATAACCGACTTTCGGATAAATCGTCGTTACTACTGAAAATGAGCCACAGTCATTATAAGATACACGTGACTGTGATTCATTCCGTAGTTAATAGTGTGCTGTCTTGAATCTAAAATGAATCAAGTCGCATATATTTTATACGCATTGTGGCTCATTTTCCCGTAGTAACGAAAAATTCAATTCCCATTTTCTTGACTAGTTGGTTTAATTATATAAAATCGTCATATACGGGTCAAAATCAGTATTCGTAACTCTGATAAGTTTATATTATTTGTGATCAGTATAAAATCAAACGAAACTCTGACTATAATGTTTATATTATTTGTGATAATATAAAATCAACGAAACTGACTTAATGTTTATATTATTTGTGATCAGTAAAAAATCAAGTAACTCTGACTCTTAATGTTTATATTATTTGTGATCATAAAAAATCAATGTAACTCTGACTCTTAATGTTTATATTATTTGTGAGATCAGTATAAAATAACGAATCTGATAATGAATATTTGTGATCAGTATAAAATAATGTAACTCTGACTTTATGTTTATTTATTTGTGTTTAAGAGTAAAAAAGTAAAGTTAGTAGTATTTTACGTTCTACTTATTGTGATATGGTAATGACGGTATCGAGTAGGAACGTTTACGAAAGTTACAGCGTTTTTTGCAATAAAAGAAGAAAATAGATGTAAGTTTCCTAAAGAAATTTTTGAAACCCCTAATAATATAAATTAAATGTCAGTTATAATTTTGAAAATATTCTTTAATAAAAATGAAAAATATTATACTTGTAAAAAATGGGAAGAAAATTTGAAAGGATAAATAAAAAAAAACTATTTTAAAAGTTTTAAGTATTTTTTGTTTTACTATCAAATAAATTATTCGTTCTCTAATCGTATAGATATATTGCAATGTTTGATGCTTTGTTTTAAGAAGCGTAAATTAAATAAAATATTATGGAATTTTTATGTAAAAGTATTAAGATGAAAAATAGGATAAATTAAACTAAGAAAATCAAAAAATAGAAATCGAAACGGTAAGGACACTTAGATTCGGTGGGTCTATACACGAGGGCTTTCTTCGCGTGGTTTTTGAAATAATCACGTTAGGAAATAAATCTAAATTCATTAGTCAATAGGCTAAAATATGTGTTTTTTTTAATTTCAAAAACTCAGTTTTTGGGAAAAATTCGAATATAAACAAACAAAAAGACAAACACATGCGCACACAACCGGGTGCGCACTAGTGATGTTAGTACCCTCCAATATCAAGCTCCGAAGCTTTGGCCATTTAAAGCGAGAGGAGCTCCGAACTTCGGAGCTCAGTCCATTAAATGAGCGATTTTAAGCTTAATTAAGCTCGAAATACATTTAAAACTACTCTATTTGCATGTTTAAGAATATTTCTAGCATTTTAAATAAGTATTTAAAGAACACATAATTTACAAAAAAATCTAACAAAATAATCTTTGGCACAACTATTCAATTATTCATAAGGATAATGCGAAAATAGGGCGGAGCTCCGGACCTTCTGGCAGCGTAGCTGAGCTCCGGAGCTACGGACGTCGGAGCTCCAAAACAAAACTAAGAGATAAACACCCACCAAATACTGGAAACCTAAAACCAATATCAGTTTTTTTTTGGTCTTTTATCGTTTGAGGAAACGTGTGAAAAAATGTCAACCATAGATGTCAACTGATTTTTTTACCGGGTTGTGTTTAATGAGTTGCGCAATAAGAATATGGTTGTAAAAATTCCACGCTGAAGGTCAAACAGCGTACGTCTTTTACGAAACATTTGAAATGTGTATATTTAATTGAAAATAAAATTCTCGCTGTTTTTTTAAACACAAAGTTAATAGAAAATCCTTTCTTTCATAAATTTTTGATTGATTATATTATAAAACGAATATGTTTTTTTAAATACAAGTTAATCTTTAGAAACTCTCGCAATTTATTTTTGCATTTAGTAATGAATATCCTAAAAATTATGCATTATTCTAAAAATAAATAACTGTGTCTTAATGTTATTGTTTCTTAAATTCAAAACTAGCATTGAGAAATGCTCTAAAAATAGAGCAGAAAAAAGGGGCGATTTTTCCCCGGGCGTATGTTTAGACAGAAAAGATGTGGACTAGCCTTAGATGGACATTATGTGGACTATAGGAAATTTGCATTTGGTTTGGGCAGCTGCTCACTAAATAAAAATTTCTACCATATGATATTGATTTGTTTAAACATTGATCTAAACACACAGCACTGTTGCATTTTTTTAGTCAGATGAAATGTCAATTGAAAAAATCATACTCACAGCAATCTTTGACAAGCGCGAAATCGCCATTTTTTTCAAATTAATAGTTGTTTCTTACACATACAAATACAACCTTTTAATTGAAAAAGTAGGGATTCCGCGTTTGTCAAAAATTGCTGTGAGTATGATTTTTTCAATTGACATTTCATCAGATTAAAAAAAATCCAACAGTGAAATGTGGTTAAAGGTAAACCCAACGTGGCTGCAACAGTTGTTCGTCCGACTGAAAAATTTTTTTTTGTGAGTGGTTTTGCGGGGTTTGTGTGGGGTGCGTTTGAATGGATTTTGTGGTTTTATTCAGTGAACAGCTGCCCAAACCAAATGCAAATTTCCTATAGTTCCTAAGTTGTCCATCTCAGACTAGTCCACATCTTTTCTGTCTACACATACGCCCGGGGAAAAATCGCCCCCTTTTCTTGCTCTATTCTTAGAGCATTTTTCAAGGCTAGTCAACCACTTTTTTGAATTAAATTCAAAAATAGCCTAATAGACTATATACTTTTTAACAGTTTTAATATTATCAATAAAATGTAGTTCCTAAGGATTATTGCGCAATTTTCTACAATTTCCAAAAAAACCATGTTTTTTTTTTGATCAATCAGTAACGAGGGAGGAATACTGGTTTTAAGATATAAGCGTTTGAAAAACAATATATTATTAATAAGGAGAAGAAAAACATAATACTAAATTTACCTACGTTCTTTAATTATAGTTTGCGGTGCAATGGGACTCCAGACACAGTTTACCTACGTTCTCTAATTATAGTTGGCGCGATGGCGTGCGCCAATGATTACAATATAATTTTTAAAATAAAAATAATAAGAAGAAGCAGATGATGAACATCAATTACAAAATTTGCCCACGTTCTCTAAGTATAGTTGGCGCGGTGCCGTGGGATTAATTGAAGTGTACCTCCCCAATCACCACCGATGATTGGAAAATTCTTATACTACGTTTTATAAACAATATTTTAAATCAAATTCAAGATACAAAGCTTTAAAAAACTAAAAATAGTAATTTAAGTCGTTTTGAATGAATGAAAATCCTTTATGTATACTAAACGCACGAAGCAGTAATGGTTATATACAAAAAAAACACAAAAAAAACACATGAATCACACATATAAAATTATTAGTAAAATATATCGCGTATCATGTAAAACAATAAGTAGATTATTTACAATCATGATTAAGTTAGGTCTGATTTAAACTCAAATTTTTTAGGTAATTTACATTTTACTTAAACTATTTTTGTAAGAAAAAAGTTTTAATTGAAAAAAACGTATATAAAATCCCAAACTGCAACATATAGAAAAGTATAATAAAGGGAGATAACACACAGAGCCGATATGGCTACTTACATAATGTGTCTGTCAAATTTTAAAAATGTTTCAAAACTAATATTATTAATAAGAGTTTTAAAGTTTCTAAGGGATCTGGCATTGACAACATTTTGTGGTAAAGAATTCCAGTATGTTGCACTTCGGGAAGAGAAGGAATACATTTTAACATCTTTTTTAGCTTTAGGCAAATATAATTTTAAATCATGATTGTTTTTCCCTTGAAAATTCCCCATTTAAAAAACTCATGAAAACATAAATCATTATTGTGGTTGATAATATTATAACACATTACTAAATCAAATTTAATTCTACGCTCCTCCAGTGATTCTAATTTAAGAAATTTTAATCTTTGTTTATAACTAAACTCCCGAGGAAGACCACATCTTTGGAATACTCTTCGCGTAAAATAGCGCTGAACTCGTTCAATAGTATCAATGTCTTTAAACAAATAGGGGGACCAAACTTGGCTACAGTGCTCTAAAATAGGTCTGGCAAAGGCTTTAAACGCGGTTACAAAGGAATTTAGACTTGTAGTTTGAAAACAGCGAAAAAGCATATTAATTATCATAAGAGCTTTTTTAGCTATTACATTGCAATATACACTTGGATTTAGGTTACAAGTGACAAATATGCCTAAGTCCCTGGCTTCCTTTTCAACAGCTAGTTCATTATTTTTTATACTTAAAGGAATTTTGGGATTGTTATGACCCATATAGATGACACAACACTTGTGCTCAGCAATGTGAAGCTGCCATTTTTGCGCCCACAGCTCTAAATTGTGTAAATCATTTTGGAGCAAGAGGTTGGTTTCATTTTGTTTGCGTGCCTGAAAAAGTTTTACATCGTCCGCAAACAATTTCCAAGACACGTTTTTTATTTCATCAGTTAAATCATTTATAAATAATAAAAACAAGAGAAGCCCTAGCACGGAGCCTTGAGGAACTCCTGAGGTGACATTTTTAAATGTGGAATTATAGTTCCCTATAACTACGCATTGTTGGCGGTTGTGTAAAAATGCAGCTATCTATTTTAGTAGGTCACCGGTTATACCGTAAGCTTGCAATTTTATAAGTAGTTTACTGTGACAAACCGAATCAAAGGCTTTACTGAAGTCAATAAAAACTGTGTCAATTATTAAACCTTTTTCAAGCGCATTTGACCAATCATTGAAAGATTCAAAAGCAAGGATCAAGTTGACCGTTTTACCAAAAATCCATGCTGATCCTTTGATACAAGATTTAATTTTCGTAAATAAAAAAAGAATTTGATTAGAAACGAGCTTTCCATTACCCTGCAGGCAACACAGGTAAGAGAAATGGGCCTATAATTGTTAGCGTCGCTGGGGCACCCTTTTTTGAAAGTTTTCTGCGACAAATTTACAAAACCGTAATGAACCAGTTTACAAAAATAAAATAAAAAAAACAGCTTACCAAAAGCAGTAATTTTCGCTGTAAGACTGCCATCGGGATATCAGAAATCGATTAAAATCGATTTTTTACCAAAAATCTTTGGGGCAACTGCGATTTCTTTAAATCCCAAAGTATATGACACTATAAGCTCCTTTCAATGTCCGGTGCACACCTCGAGAGAAGTTGCGTGTTGTTGTTGTTTTTTTTTGTCAAAACTCTGTCTCTAGGTCACATAGTTTCCATATATTGGACGCGCGGATAATAACGAGGCTCGTTTCCGCGCGTGCTAAAATCGTCACGGCGGGTATCGCAATCGGCGACAAAACGAATTTTTTTCCCTGTCGCCGGGGTTGGATTTCTCGCTTTCTTCACTTCCGGCCTCTTTTCGAACGAAACTCGAGAGAGTCGGGATGAAAAAACGACGCAACTCGTTGAGAGTGTCGGTGAAAAAACGACGCAAATTTTATCCAGGGAATGGGAAACAGGGAAAGGTGGCCTGGTGATTGCGGAGCGCCGGTTGGATTGGGGTCCCGGAGTTTTCGTAGAAGTTCCAGGCCAAGGAGCTAAGCTGCCGCTGAAAAAAATATATTTACATAAGTTATAAAACATTATAAATTTAATGCGAATAAGCAAACTTCGATGGGGGTTTTATGAGCTACGACAAAAATGAAGGAAAAACCAATTATTTTGAATTAAGAATGTCCCAAAAAAACCCATTTTTTTACATAGGCAGAAAATTACATATGGTTGAATTATGTCTGGTTGATTTCGTAAAAGTAAACGGGGAACATTTATAGATTAAATTAAATTAAAATTAAATTAAATTTGTGTAATTATGAAGTTTGTAAAAACGAAATTAAACAAGAAATTTAAATTTAAATCCTGCCTTTTCACAAAATATACAATAAAATTTTTACCGTGAAACATTGGCGTTTCGTGCATTTTATCGCGCTCAACTGGCTATCCAATTTGTCTAAAGGTAAGGATTAATGGTGCTTTCTTTGAAAAAAAAACTTTTGACTTCCGACCGCGGAGGAACACAAATTTTTGTTTAGGGGCCCCAAAAATTTTTAGTTTTTAAGGTTTTTAGGTTAGGCAATCGCATTTTAGAAAAAAAAATGTTTTTAGATCTTGAATTTTCGGGTTTGCATTGTATTGGAATTGGAAAATGTTACAATAAAACTCGATATAAGGTTTCAGCTTTAAGCACCTAAAAATTAGGATAACTAACTTCATTTTAAACAGCCTTAATTTTGACCATAGACAATTATTTCCCCTTAACTTAATAAAGTTGTGAATTTCAAAATGATAGTTATATACAGATCTAAATGCAGTCAAAATGTTAATATAAACTTTTGTGCATAAAATATTAAACGATTACTGCAATTAAGTAAGTCATTGGGTTTTTGTAACAGATTAAACTTAATTTGTTTTTATAAAATACTTAAAATGTAAGATAAAACTATTACAATAATACTAATGGGAACAAAATTTGTATGAAGGGAGCAATACGTAATTTTTAGGTTATACCGTTCAGTTACGTATACTAGGACGTTTTAATTTTTAGTTTTGACTTAATTTTAGTAAAAAGATATACACATCCTGTTAATTTAACAAAAAAATAAAAATAATAATAAATATACACCGAAGGTTAAAATGGTACCGGCGCCATTTTAACTTTATTAAGCAACTTTGAACGCAGAAACAAAAGTAAATTAGCTCGATAAAACTAAACTTAACTTTGGGAGATAAAAGTCTAGTGTTTTGAATACAGACCTGGGGTTAAAAAAGGCTTCAGAAACAAACTTTTTTAAACTTGGGCAATCGGTAAAATTTTTGATAATCTTGGTTGCAAACAGGCAAAATATTAAGTATGACGCAGATAGTTTTTGTATTTGACTTCGTTCCGGTTCGTGTGTGAATTTTATTTGTGAGAGTGCTCTTTTTTAAATAATTCGGCTTAAATTAGTCTTTTAATCAATAGGGACTGACTGCTGTTCTTCAGCAATGAATGTAAAAAAAGGAAAAAAAAAAGAATTGTATATAATGCGTGTTTCGCTGAGATCATTCATAATGCAATACCACTTGTCACTACTTAACGCAAAATATATACACTTTTTAGGTGTAATTAGGCTAAAAGGTGTTTTTGCAGAAAAAAGTGTAAAACAAGTCGGTTACTCACTATTGCAGAAGAAATACCATACTCTTAGTTTTTATTGCATATGAAAATAATTTCTCAACTATTTTACAATGTCACAAAGTTGAGACTAAACCATAAACAGTGCGTTCGCAACTATTTATACGGCAATCAAGTTGCGCAATTGCTGAAGGTTTATTGGCAACGCATTTGTCTGATTTTTCGTGTTCGGCATTCCGCTTCTTTTTATTTATCGTTTTAAGTTTACAAAATCCAAAGGACAACGTGTTCATACTTTTTTGTCCTTTGAACTTTTTCCTTTGGATTTTGTCCTTTGGACAAAGTCCAAAGGACAAAATTGAAAATTGAATTTAAATTTGCCCTTTGAACAAAGTCCAAAGGGCAAATTTAAAAGTTTAAACTTCAAATACAAAGTTCAAATTTTAAGTACTGTTTATACTTCGTTCAAAGGAAAAAGTCCAAAGGACGTTTTGGGTTGTCCAAAGGACTTTTTGGTTTTTCTAAAATTGTCCTTTGGACTTTGTCCAAAGGATGTTTTGTTATATTATAACAAAACATCGTTAAAAAGTCGTTACTCTGACGTGTTTTTTCTAAATTGTTCTTGTCTGGACATTGTCCCAATGGTCGTTACAGGACGTCGTTACTCTGACATAATGAGTCACAATAGGTATGAATCATGACTCTGACTCATTTTGTTTAGATTAATTGTGTGTTAAGATATAAAAAGAGTCACAGTTACGAGTATTTTACGACGCATCTGGCTCATTGTGTCAGAGTAACAACGAATGAACCAGCCTTGAAAGGACGGGCGGTGCGGTAAGCGGGCGGACAAGAATTTTACTAACAGCAGCGGCTGTTTAACAATTGTCAAAATTATAGCCATAATCCTTATAAAATAAACGTGTTAAATTTGACTGATTACGTAGTTAAAAATGTGGTGTTAGAAATCTAAAATGAGTCAAAGTCTTTTTTAGGGGTGTGTGTGTGTGTTAAGTTTGGGTAAATAAACATAACGACACAGCGACTGGGATACGACTGGTATCCGAATTATGCGAATTTATAGGCAACGAGCTTAATAAAGTCTATTCATTACTTTCTGAAAACAAAACTGCTGTTTTGCTAATAAAGCAGCTGGAATTTTTTTTTTTTGGAAGGGGGGAGGGTGGTATTAAGTTTGAGTAAACCTATATATTATACATATTGTGGTTCATTTTATCATAGTAATGACGCATTAACCTTATCGCAAGGCCCCTTTCGCGTTTCAGACGCGCTTTAGCCTAAAAAATTGCAAAGAATATAAAAAAAAATCAAACGAATTTTTAAAAGTATTAAAAAATTAAACTATAATTAAAGACAATTTAAATATTTTATAAATATTTTTTTTGGTTTTTAGATGGGAGGATCTGACGAGACCGTGCTATCTACCGAAACATATGGACGCGCTCACTTTATACTGAAGAAGTCACCGAAACATCACGCCGCTCGAACAGATGCTCAAATTTTGATTGACTTTTGTTACTTGTTTTTAAAATAAATTTAAAACAATGGTAATTAATTAATTAACAACTATTAATATTTTTTTAATTAATTTAGTCGCGGAGATGAAAACAAAATCAAAAAAATAACGGTTTTATTAGTTTTAGCCCTTTTCGCCGTTTTGGACGATAATCAGAAAATAAAACTCAAATTTTACTTACCCACAATAACTAGATGTAATATATTGATGTAAAAATAATAGAATTAAAAAAATATTATCCTTTTTTGAAGTCGTTTAGAATCATTTACGATGATTAATAATTTATTAATTTTAGAACTTTTATTTGTGCAATATTATTTTATTATTTTTTTGTGTTTCTATCGTTATAAATATGTTTTAAGAAGTAAAAAAACGCCTGGCATTTTGTCGCGTGATAAAACTTCATTGCTTAATTGTTGTGGGAAGTGAGCTTTTTCACAAAAAAGAGTGGGCTGTGGGCTGTTTTCATTGCTTAATTGTTTTGGGAAGTGGGCTGTGGGCTGTTTCTTTGTTTTTTTTTATACAAAAAAAACACAAAAAAGCGGAAGCGGGGAGAATGCAAACGCAATATGACTACAAGTAAATTGTGAATAAAATAAAAAAATATACAAAATTTGATAATCTGTCTGCAATTTTGAAAGAAATCAAACGGAGGCAAATTTTAGACAAAATAGGTTTGTGTCTGATCAAATGAACATAGGTGGGCAGAACCTCCTGGATTTTTTTTGGGGAGGTATACTCTCACCTCGAAAATATTGGGGGAAGGTTTCCAAAAAATTTGGGGATATACGTCAAATACCACATTTTTAGTGGTTTTAGTATTGGGACCCCCAGATTTTAACGGGGGTGTCCGGGGTACCCCTGCATTTGAGGGGGTGTCAGCAGTAATCGAGACGTGGGGGTTATAACCCCCCACTGATAGAAATTTTGCAGAAAAAACGTCTTTGAGTGCATATTCTAAAAATGTAACCATAACGACATGCACACGCGTGCACACAAACGCACTTGCACATGCATGTCACCATGAACGCTCCATGCGTGCTGATTTCAAAAATTTTAAACTTATTTTAATATTTTTAACGGTTGCCTCGTTAATTACCCAAAAACTCCCAAAATTTTTTTAATTTTGTATAAATATTTTAAGTGTCGTGTTCATACTCATAATAGAACAGCTAATAAAATCTGGCAACTGATAAAAAAATCAAAAAAATTTAAAGAACAAATGGTTAATTTTTGATTGTGGGGTTTGTAAATGGCCAAAATATGGCCTGAGCACTAAAGCTACAGACTTTACCCTTCATAATCAATCAATCATAATATACTAGTAATAAAAGTTTTCGGTTCACAGACTTCAAAAACCGTGTGTTATTGAAAAATGGTGTTAAATTTTTCAGTGTTTACCCATTGCGGCCGTCATTTATATTTTTCCCAAAATTTTTGGGATGTAATTTTTTTAAAGGCTGGTTTATACTTATGACAAAACATCCTTTGAAAAAAGTCCAAAGGGCAAAAGTCCTTTGAACGTTGTCCAAAGGACAAACACAGCGTCAAAATGTCCTTTGGATTTTTCCCTTTGGACTTTTTCCAAAAAACAGTGTGTTTATACTTTATTTTCTATGGATTTTTCCATTTGGTTTTTTTGCTTTTGACTTTGTTCAAAGAAAAAATTTCATATAGCGTTAATTTTTTCCAAAGAAAAAAATCCCAAGGACGTTTTGGCATTTTTAGAGTATTTTTGGAGGTTGTTCAAGCCTTAATTATGACAGCTAAGTTTATTTTATTGCCTGTTCAGAGAGAGTGTCCCGGCATTTTTCCAGCGTTTGGTGTTTTTGTTTTTGTTCGTGAAAGCCGTGTTACGTGTGGTAAGGATAAAAAGGTGAAAGGTGAAGGGGGTGTATTTTTTGAGTTTGGTTTGGTTGTGGGGGGGTGGGTGTTTGATATAGTTGCTAAAATAGCCTTTATATTTAAGGGGTGTTGGTTATATTATTTTAAATATGTTAAGAGTTAAAGTGATATATATTTCAATCGGGCGCGCGTTATGGATTTGGGGTTGCAATAGCGGTTAATTTTTTAGATGGTAAAAAAGTTCGGTAATCACTAATAACCCAAATTCTTCGTTATATATTACTTTATAATACTTATTTTATTTTTTATTTATATTTCAGTCTTTTTTTATGCGTTTTTTTAATCATTGTTTTTTCAATTTAATATTTATATATTATCATCATTTCACTACTTTTTAATCCATCATTATTTTGATATTTAGGAGATTTTTAGAAATAACAGTATTCACATAGTTTATTATATAATATGCGGTGCACCATAAGTTTATTAAATATTTTTTATAAATCATTTGCATCATAGATAAAAATTAATAAGTAATTAGATGCAAAATTTATAAGTTTGCTTTTTCTCAATCTATGTTCTTTGATAAGAGTAATAATATAGAAGAAAATTTTAGAGTATTTTAATGGATTTTAAACCATTTTAGACTTATTTTTACTTAAATTTCGCTTTTTTTGTCTTTCTTCTTCTTTTTTTTTCTTTTTCTCGCCTGATTGCCCCCGTGTTAAAAAAAATTGCCTCCCTGCCCCTTCTCTCCCCAATAAAACCCCCGGAGGGGCAGAAGGCAGCGGACAGGTCTGCCAATATGCCCAAAATCTTAAAACTGACACCACTACGGTTTTCGCCAAAGCTTAGAATACCGTTGGTAACTACTATGTAAAATTTAAAGCATTGATTTTAAGCATACTATATTATTATTTGTCGTGCGGTCGTGTTTTAAAAGCTGGAAAGATTAAAAAATCAAGCTAATTCTTGATTTGGTGGCTGTAATATTTTTCGTATTAAAATAAACTTTTTACTAAAAAAATAAGATCAGAAAATCAACAGCAGTAAAATGCTACTATTAAAACTGTGGATTTATAATATTCTTGGAAAGAAAATTTTCAACATAATTTTTTGGTATGAACACTCCTGCTGTCTGCTTAAAAAATGAAAGAAAAATGACCTCAGTGAAAAAATGAAAAATGATTTATTAGTAAACAAAAAGACTTACTAGTGATAAAATATTCATTTTTGTAAGGGGGGTATCATTTTTTTTATTAGACCCATAAAAAGATACCGATTCATGGATACCTACTCATTGCATTTTGAATTATGCTTCAGGTGTTCTTGCATTATGCGAAGGTTAATAAATAAATAAATAAATAGTGTCCAAGTCATAAAAACGCTAAAAAAGGGGATTTAGAAAAAAAATTCCCGTTGTGGTAATTTTTCGTTTGTCAGCCGACCCATTTAATACCTATGCGACTTTCTCAGTCTAAAAGCTCGCTTATCAGTGAGACTCACATGAATGAAACAAAGAGCTTACGGACAAAAATAATGTATCATACATCGATAAATTTTTTTTGAATCAATAAACAATTAATGCCATTGGCTTACCGCGCAAACAATGTGTCCGCAGTTGAAAACTATACTGCACCTGGTTTCGAAACAAATCTGACAAAGCATATCATTTTCCAGCCGCTCTATTTTTTCTTGCATTTCCTAAACAAAACAACACTTAATATTCAGCAACACTTAATACAGGGGCGTAGCCAGGATTTCGGAAAGGGGGGGGGGTTGTACTCCATACAAATTTTTCGAAAGGGGGGGGGGTTGTAGGGGGTTGTACTCCAAATTTTCAAAATACCGTAAAAAATACATTAAAAAGGGTAAAATTTTTTGCGCTTCGCGCTAGGTGATTCTTTTTGTTGTTATTTGCATTGTTTTTTTAAGTTAAACTTGAAAAATTTCCGGTTTAAAAAGGTATAACATTAAAAATCGTGCGATAGCACGAAAAAATTTTCTAAAATTGTCTTTGAAATTCGTTAAAAACATCACTTAAATGTTGTAAAAAGGTATATAAATGTCGAGCGCTGAGCGGAGCAAAGCGCGAGGAAATTTTTTAAAATTGTTTTCTTCGGACCCCCAAATTTTTACCTCCGCCAACCCAAAAGGGGGGGGGGTTGCCACCCCTACAACCCCCCCCCCCCTGGCTACGCCCTTGACTTAATATTTATGGATTCTTATTTTTCCGAATCAATGTGTTTTGCTAATAATGTAGGCAAACCTCGTAAACTGTGGTATAAATTTTTTCAGGTGAGATGACACCAATAATGGGTGGGTTACTTTAAAATACTAGAAAAAAGTTAATATTTTCAGCTAAAAACGTGGAAAGGGTAGAGTTAAAAATAGCTTAAAAGCAATCTTTAGAAGAATATTCAGCTCAGAAGCGAAAAAAAATGAAAACAAGATAAGGTCGGGGAAGGTAAATTTAATTTAAAAACTTGGAAAGGAAAGAGTTAAAAATAATTGACAAATTTCTTTTAAAAAATAAAAAAAGTCCATTCCAAACATGATAATTTCAGGCCCCGAGCGTAAATGTGAAAAATTTTTTTGTGACAGTGGGAACTCTATTCTTTCCAAGTTTTTTAATTTATCTACCTTCTCCGACCTTATTTTTTACCTTCTGAGCTGAATATTTTTCTAAAGATTGTTTTTAGGTTATTTTTCACTCTACCCTTTCCTCGTTTTTTAGCTAGAAATTTAACTTACTTGTCCATAGGCCTCCCGGATTCGGGGCGGGGGGTGTCCTAAATTTTTTTTTGGGATATACCTCAAATACCCCATTTTTAGCGTTTTTAGTACTGGGACCCCCAAAATTTAAGGGGGGGGGGTGTCCGGGGTACCCCCAGATTTTTAGGTTCTATAACTATTTTTAGGTTATTTTTAACTTTACCCTTTCCACGGTTTTTAGCTAGAAACTTAGCTTACTTGTCCATAACATGGACGAATTGGCCCAGAGTTGGAAGGGGCGGGTTAAACCCTAAATTAGGTAGGGGGGTTACGCAGGAACGCAATTTTAGTAGATAGTGTTTTTTTGCTAAAAACAATATCTAGACCTCAAAACTTAAGTTTGGAGGTAGACAGAAGTCATTTTCCTGCGTTATTCAGATTTCTGTCACTTAAATTTTTCTCTTGAGCTTGAACCATTCGAATATCAATACAAATAGACTGGTATTCCACAAGAACAAACAAATAAAGAATTTCTTATGGTTTACTTTATCTTCATTTAACGGTTGCTTCAGGGAAATTTAAGTCTGCAGTCCGCTCTTAAGATTGTTCATAAAGTTTTATTCCAATAACTACTGCGTTCATGTATTTTATGATATTAACAAATAACTATTTTAATTTAATACCGTGCTGTTAGAGGATACTGGTAAACTCACTTTGATTCGCGGATCCATTTGTTTCCCCTCGGCGCCACCAGGGGTGTAACCGTCGCTATGAACGGGACTAACGGAATTTTGGCTGGCAGATGCCCTGGCGAGAAGATCTCCATTGGATTCGCTTCGTAAGTCTAACGGTGGAGGAAAGATCTCTCTTTCATCTAAAATCTTACTCAATTCACAAAGATAAAAGAATGGGAGGGGAAGGGAGCACAAATGGACAAGTCTTTCAAATTTATAAATTTCACTCTTTCAACAATGTTTTCAAAGCTTTTCTCTGATAACGCACCAAACAGGCGTAAATTGTATTTAAATTTCGGGAAATAATTTTTTTTTATGCAGGGTGTTCCGACCAAGTGATCTCTATTTAATTTACTTGCCAGGCAAAATATGAAACATTCGTTTTATCACACAAAAGATCTCCTTTTCGTCTAAAATGTCATTACATTTCATTTATTATTATTGGGATAGATAACAAAAGGGCAAAAACTGAAAATATAGGTTCAGTTTAGTAAGGCAGATTGTTTTATTTTAATTTGGGGAAGAGGCTGCCCAACCACACACCATGCATTTTGTAACTTTGGCTAAACTAAAAAGCTAAAATAAAAAATTTAGAATTTCTACATTAAAACGAGAAAAAATTACAGGAAGTGTCACTCGGGGCACAATTCGCGCAAAAATTGGTTTTGATTTTTTTTTTTGGAGGCGGAGTGTTTGGGCGGTAAGAGCACAGATATAGGTGGTCAGGGGGTTGGAGGTGGAGTATTTTTGTAAAAGCAAAAGCTAACTCTTATTTTCGCGTGCTCTTAGCAAATGCAAGTCGCTCGCAGGCGAACGTGACCGCTCCGAGAACAAACATGGACATAATAACAAAAAAATAAGTTTTGAAAACAACTATCGAATGATAACGATAAGGATGTGATAATGTAAACGCGCGCGGAACCTCCCAGTCCGGTGTGAATTAGCGCTTAATTTGATACTAAAAATTTAATGTCACAGACTCACAGAATCTGGACAGTCTAATGTCACAGACTTACAGAATCTGGACAGTCTAATGTTACAGACTCACAGAATCTGGACAGTCTAATGTCACAGACTTACAGAATCTGGACAGTCTAATGTCACAGACTCACAGAATCTGGACAGTCTAATGTCACAGACTCACAGAATCTGGACAGTCTAATGTCACAGACTCACAGAATCTGGACAGTCTAATGTCACAGACTCACAGAATCTGGACAGTCTAATGTCACAGACTCACAGAATCTGGACAGTCTAATGTCACAGACTCACAGAATCTGGACAGTCTAATGTCACAGACTCACAGAATCTGGACAGTCTAATGTCACAGACTCACAGAATCTGGACAGTCTAATGTCACAGACTCACAGAATCTGGACAGTCTAATGTCACAGACTCACAGAATCTGGACAGTCTAATGTCACATACTCACAGAATCTGGAAGTCTAATGTTACAGACTCACCGAATATAGACAGTCGGCGAGCTATTGGCGTCCGGCAGATGATACATTTCTTGGCTGGGATGCGGCGGACGCAGAGGTCGCAGGCGATCACGTGACCACAGGGGACGTAGAGAACGTTGGCCGGCGCGTCATTGCACAATTCTCCGTACATGCACGGGGGGCGGGTACCAACGCAATCCTCTAGGTCAAAATTCAGGTTCACCCGGAGGTAATCCTCTCTGAAAAGAAAATTAGTGATGATATTCATTCCCCGAAACTCCGGTTCTCAGAGCTGAGGAGACACTCTACAGGGCTCTGCCTATGTGCTAATTTATAAAACTCATTCAGAACCCCACTCATCTTCGTTAAGAAGAAAATGTGAAAAATTTGGAGCACTTAAAATCATTAAAACGCCTCAAGGTGAACTTATGGTGTTTTCGTAGCTAATAACCAGTGAGAAATAATGGTACAAGTCCCATGCGCGTATCAATTATTCATTTGACCGATTGAAAAATAAAATACGCATGTAAAACATTTTTATACACCTAACATTTTTTTGATTTAAGTCTTCTATAAAAAGCTATGAGCCCATTTAAGATCAAAAATTGCCTATTTTGTTTTTGGTATGTACAATTTATGTTGTTAAGAAAAAAATTTTGTTCAGCAACAAAATAAATTAAAAACTATATTTTTACATTGCTAAAAGTCTGAAGAATCTAAAAATATCTAAAAAATTAAAAAAATCGATGGTAACATGGACCACCAAAACCATGGACAACAATTCTTTAATTAGGCTTTAAAAGCTAATTTAAGCTTAAATTTGCTAACATTAGGTATCCTAAGCCTCAGCGAAACGTAAAAATCAAGCTAACTTGTATTTTGACATATTTTTATTTGATTATTTTTTTGAAGATTTTTTTTTTCAAAATTGAAATTTAGCCCATTTTTAACTGGTAGTCATACAAAAATGGTAGACACTAGAAAAAATTTTGAACTATATTTAGAGCCGCCAGACTTTGGGCAATCCGCAAAATATATTTTTAAAGTATTTAAAAGTTAAATAAAAATTTTTCATTAACAGCATAAATTGTACATACCAAAAATAGGCAATTTTTGGGCTCATAACTTTTTACGGCAGACTTCAATCGAAAAAATAACATAAAAAATAATGTCTACGTGTCCGATTTGGGGTATAAAACTGTTTTCGTATGCGTATTTATTTTACTTTTTGATCGGTCAAATGGATAATTGGTACACGTATAATGTAACTTGTACCAAAAATAATTCTTAATCCGAAGATGATCGCGCTTTATGATTGCGGCTCCTGAATATTGTTGCAATAATCAATATATTATGGAGCATGGTCCTGGCAACTAGGAGAGTTAGAGCTCCCGGAAAGAATTTATTACTTTCTTTTCTACAAAAAAAATGAATAAATTACTTGTACTAAAATTTGAAACTATTCACCTACCTGAAAAACTTAATAAAATTTTTTTGAGAAAAAAAGTGAATACATGTACGTGTACGTTTGCCGCCCTACAGATCAGAAGACACCATGCACTCACTTGAACAGATTTATGATATGTTTCCACAAAACGTAAAAATTTTCTTCGCTCAATATCGAAATCGGATCCAAACCAATAAAATTTTTACAAGTTACATCACCTCCTAAAACGAAATAATATTTCATCAAACAAAAAAGAAAATATTGCGTAAATTCACAAAATTGAATCGCTTCGAGTACATTAAATAAGTACTGTCACAAACATAGGTGGGCAGCCTCCCGGATTTTTTTTTTTGGGGGGGGGGAGTATGTTGTTGTTGCATTACCTGAAACTTATCTTCCCTATGCAGATTATGCAAAGGGCAGGCGCTAAGACAAGCCAGGAGGGGCAAAAAAGTTTCACCTTTTGTTGAGACTCTTCGTCCAACATTAATAACGTTGGCAACCTTTACTGCTAGAGTGTTAGCTGCATGCAGTGTTCACTCATTCCGAGGTCTTCGTCTAAAGGATTTTTTAAGTCGCCTTATATTGATCTTACTATTTAACGTCGTACATGGGCAGTATAGGTGTTCCTTCAAGGCCAGTGGTAAAAACTCCACACACAATGGAGCTGTATTTGTCCACTGGTTTGCTAGATGAAGAACTACCATGTGTGGCCGACGTACAACAACCTTTTTCTAGCCATGCCAAGCTGGACTCATTTCTATGAGAGAAAAGATCGAGCAACCAGGTGGTACCCGTAGGCCCATTGGGTGCTGCCCGAAGGTCAGCACGGTCCTGGTGGCTCAATGGCACTTGGGGGGAGTATAGTATACCCGACCCCCGAAATTTGGGGGGGGGTGTCCCCTATTTCAAATACCCCATTTTAGCGTTTTTAGTACTGGGACCCCCCCAAATTTTAGGTGTATCCGGGGTACCCCCAAATTTTAGGGGGGTGGGGTGGGTGTCAGCTATAATCGGGATTTTTTTGGGGGGTATAACCCCCCTGCCCACCTATGGTCACAAATCCAATTCCTATATCGTCCGAACCCATTTTGCTCATTTAATACTAAATCTACCTAATTTAAATTCGATTATTTGGAGTGCTCTACCAAAAGGCTACGGCCCTTTTACATTTCAGCTGGATCGGTTTAGTATTAAAGGAGTAATTATTGTGTTTTGGGCGATATAGAAATTTGATTTGTGACAGTGCCCTTTTAAGCAGACCTTTTCAATGCCCGTTGGGGGACATTTTTTGTATTTTTTTAAAGTCCAGATGAAAAAGCCCAAATATAAATAAGAAAAAAAAGAGAAAAAAGGCTAAAAGTTAAATTTTTATTGAGAGGCTTGGCATCGGCAGACCGCAAAACGGTCTGCTTTTGAAGCAGACAATATCAGCGATTTCATTGCTGATATAAAACCGAGAGAAAATTTAAAATAGTGTTTAAATGATATTTTTATTAATATAATAAAAAATATTTCCTGGGAATCAAAAAAATTCCTCAAAACATCTTTTTTTAAATTTTAAAACCTCCTGCACGTTAAGTAAAATTATACAACCTTTATAAAATTGTTAATCAAGCTAAATTAGTAATTCCTCCACCCATTCCATTTCTAACAAGTAAAACAAGAACAAAGTAAAATAATATACCGTTACTAAGGAGATGACAAACAACTGCTAAATGTGGCCAGTTTCCACACACAGGCACCAAATTTTCAAGTACCTATAAATCATCGGTCTCGTTTAAAGGTGCGGTGCGGAGTCAAACTTTTTGTCTTCGATTTTGATAATTTTTAAGAAAAACTTGGTAAAAAAAAGGTAAAAATAGGTCTAAAATGGCTTAAAATGCATTGAAATAGGCTAAAAACTGCAAAAATTTCGCAATGATGGCGTCATAATAGGTAAAAAATGGCGTCATAATTTTTGTGTACTTTTTCATTTTTCCGCGGGGGGGGGCAATAAAACGAGGGGCGCAAATCCTCCAATAAAGCGGGGGGGGGAAGGGGCATTTTCAAACCGTGCGTAGGTCTGAAATTCCGACTATCTTTGTACTCAATTCTGCTTTTTTCGCACAACAATAAAAAAAAGAGAACTTAACCTAATTGTAAAGGTCGCTTGGCTACCCTATTATTTTAGATTAACCCAAAATCTACGTGCATTCGGGTAAAAGTAGAGAACTGTGCCCTTAACTTGGCATTCTGCGTATTTTAACGGGGTAGAAGTTAACATGGCCGAACACAATGGGGATGTGCAACCAAAAACAATTTCTACCCTTTTTAGCTTGAAATTTTAAAAAGAACTCCATCAAAGTAATCTCATTTTGTAATATTTTGTATGATGACTCTCCATGTTTTAATTAATTTCCAAATTCTTGTTTAAGATGGAGAGGTACTTGTACTCGGCCAAAATATCCTTTCCGGGTAGGGTGTACTACTCACGTCGACAAAATAAAATACCTTATAACCATGGGCGTAGCCAGTATTTCGGAAAGGGGGGGTCCAACCCTGAACAAAATTTCCGAAAGGGGGGGGGGTTCAAGGGGGTCCAAATCCTAAACGTTATAAAAGGGCTAATAAAAATTTTCCGCGCTTCGCGCGGAGTGTCTATTACCTTGTTTATGTCACATACTTAATTATTTTCCTATTATTCAATAAAAATAAGTTTTATAAAACCAAAAAAAAAATTTTTTTTACAAACAATTTTATACCTTGAAATTTTCAATTTTCAAAACCCTAACAACCAAAAAAAGAAAACATTGAATTACAACTGAGCAATGCAAAGTGCGAGAAAATGTTTTTAAAATTACTTATCCTTTTTAATCCTACTATATAACATTCTAAAAAGGGGGGTCTATCGTGGTCGTATCAAGATTTCAAAACAGAGTAACACAAATTTGCAAGTGAAGACCAATTAAAACATTAAGAATGGGGTGGAGGTGGATCCAGCGTGGTCATACTAAGATTACAAAACAAACTAACACAAATTTGAAAGTGGAGACTATATAATTAATCGAGCGCTGAGCGGAGCGAAGCGCGAGAAAAATTTTAAAAAATGGCCTTTCTAGACCCCCAAATTTTTATCTTTGGCGACCCAAAAGGGGGGTCTACCGTCTACCCCCAAATTTTTCCCTTTGCCGACCCAAAAGGGGGGGGGGGTCTAGACCCCCTAGACCCCCCCTGGCTACGCCCATGCTTATAACCAAACTTGTTTTTTTTCCCTCACGAAACTCTTAAAAATTTAACCGCTTACGAAATTCTCCTTGGGCAGGGACTGAAGGTTGCGCAAAATCTCCGGTTCCACCACCGTTTTTCTCAGTTTCTGCGCGGTGGCCAGCACTCCGAAAGCTAGATGGAGGGGGGTGTCTCCCTTCTGGTCGCTTTCGTTAATCATCAGTTTCCGTTCCCCGCTGGTCAGCACCCGGATGGCCAGGAAACGATTGGCCAATATGTCCTAAAAATCATCGCACGTTTATCGGACGTTGTATTTCTAAGATATCAACACAACTGATGCCGTAAAATAGGCACAGGTGTCGCCGCTTGATAAATTCGAGTTATTAAACAAAGTTTATGGGTGATGAAGAGGATGTACTACATCGCAGGTCAAAAGGAGGTCGATAGACCTCCTGTTGTTTATTATCAGCGTCCGCTTCCAACCAGTCAGCACCATAGGTGTTTTTTTTGGGGGGAGGAAAGAGGGGTGCACCCCCCCAAGAGCCCCCCTAGAAACCTGGACCCCCCCTAGAAAAAATTCAGGCTCTCCCCTCCCCCAAAAGCTCGAGAGCGGTCCGGCCTGAACCCCCACCTAGCGAGGCTGGCCCCCCTCCCGACCCTCCCGACTTTGGAATTATATTTTTTTATTTACCACTGTCAAAAACACGGGTTTTTAGTTAAAAACAGTGTTTAAATACTTTTTTAGGCCTAAATAGGCTGTTTAATACATAAAATTCAATATTAGACCTAAAAACACACACTTAAATTATTGAGTTAAAAAAATTTTGCTAAAAAATTGGTGGACCCCCCTCCCCCCCCCCCTAAATTTGAAATCTCGCACCCGGGGTCGACCCCCCCTAAAAAGCCAGGGGGGTCCGGACCCCCCCCTAAAAAATTTTGGCCTTCCACCGGGGGGTGGACCCCCCTAGCGGACCCGACAAAAACACCTATGGTCAGCACCTAGAGTAGCCAAAATGTCCAAAATTGGCTAGGACCTTTAGAGGACGTCGTATTTTTTGAAATATTACACAATGAAAGTTATATATGGCATTTGCCAAATATCGACCAGTTAAGGCTCGACCAGCTAAAAATGCAAGTTTTAAAAGAATGTAAAAGGGTGGTGATAAGAATGATGTCCTAAATAGCGTGCAATAAGGATTTCTAACCACTTCCGTCAAGCTGTGAGTTGTATATGACCAGTTGAGGCCATACATGGGCACGGAGGGGGGGGGGTTGGGGGGTTAACCCCCCAAATTCTGAGAAGGGGGGTTTAACCCCCCCACTCAGAAGTGGGGGGGGGAGAAAAAGTTAAGTCAATGCAATTTAAGCTATTTTAGACCCATTTTTACCTTATTTTCGCTTTTTGTCCCTTTTCCTTTTTTTTCTCTTTTTTTTCTTCCCCCCACCCGTTTTATTGCCCCCCCCCCCCGTTTCAAAAAAGTTGTCCCCCCCGTTTTGGAATTGCCCAGTGGCGTAGCCAGGGGGGGGCGGCCCCCCCCCCCCCCCGAAATCCGGCGAAGCCGGATTTTTTCGTAAGGGGGGACCCTTACGTTTTTTGAATTTTGGAAGAAGAATTTTTTCTTTGTATATAAATTCAGAAACATTTCTGATGCATTCCAAAAGCATAAAAATACCCAAAAACCTGAAATTTTATATAAGAGGTGTTGAATTTTGGTAAATTCAAACGACACAGCAGCTGGGATATCGTTATCCATATTATGAAAATAACACATAGGAAGTGTGTTTGATATGTAAATAAAATAATTGCTGGACAAGGACAACCATGGTGCAGCCAAAAATAAACTAAGTTATTTTTTGAAATTTGCATAGCTTATGAATTTATCTTTGAAGATATAATACTTCCATCAATTGCAATTAAAATAGCAAATCATTTTTTCATGAAAATTATGGTACTTTTGCTCATAGGAGCTAGAAGCACGACAAAAAAACTACTTGGAATTTATATAGGACAAAAATTACTAAAACAAATAAGCAGAAGTTTTGTTTCGACCAAAGTCTTCATCAGGCGCAAAGTACCAAAGTTAAAACCACTAAAAGGGTTTAATTGCAGTCTTCTCTAAAAGAATGCTTTTCACGTTTAGATTTATACTTTCTAACATATTGGAATGATCTTGGTGGTAAAAGCTGTTTACTTAAATTGTAAACACAATAAAAAAGCCAGATCTTTTTTGAAATAGTTTAAATATATATTTCATTAAGGGCAATTTAAATCATTATTATACTAGTTATTATACTTTAATATTAACTGCGTAACTGGTAATGAGATTATGAGTTCAGTAGCAATAGATTGTTAACAGAAAAGGTAAACAGTAATTTGATCACACAAACGGTGATTTAAACTGCTGAATTACACAAACGGTAATCAGCTATATCACAAAAACGGTGATTTAAATTTCTGACTTACACAAACGGTAGTCAGATATATCACACAAACGGTGATTTATTTGCTGAGTACACAAACGGTAAACAGCTATATCACACAAACGGTGATATGAACTACTGACTGACACAAACGGTAGTCAGAATAAATATAGAACCTAATTTTCAATTGGGTAATGTGCTACTGTTGCATTAGTATGTATGTAAGTCAACTTGGTAATCTACTACCAAGTGAAAATATCTGGCAGACAGGTGTATACTTGGCCTGTCTTTAAAGCGTCTAGTGGCTGTAGGAATATGGGAACATTTAAAGAAGATAGCGACCAACCAATGAGCGCGTGGGAAAAGCAACCAGATAAGTGTTTTTTGTGTGGCAAAAATTTGCATAAACAAAAACATTTTTATATATTAGAATATGCTGTAGAAACTCTACAAACAAAATAAAAGTTAAGACATAATAAGGATATGCAGAGAGAAAGGTAAAAAAAGCTAAGAACCAATAAATAAAATGGTATAGTTAAAAAATTTTTTTGTTTAATAACATTAAAGTTATTATAAATACACCATGATAATAACAGCTTGTGTATTTAGCTATGTATATCTTTTGTATTAATATTTTTAATTTGATGCAAATTAATTATTTATTCTTTACATTTTAGCTTCATTTTTAGGTTTTTGCTTAGGCTTGCTTAGGGTTAACACATAAGGATTGTGCTTGTTTTGTGAAACAAGATGTTTGATAACCAACCTTACATTAAATGTAAAAGCTGTGCTAACAGATTCAAATCTATTAAGTTCTAATATTATTGTATTAAAACAATATAAAACGCTGTATTTAAATATATATAATTCCACAAACAAGGAATTATAAACAAGGGTCATAAAGCAAGGCAAGGTTAATAGCTTTTCTATTTTATTTTACCATAGGTTAAATAACTTTTATACCCTTTCAAATCTGAAAATAACCAAAAAGATGAAAGCCCATTTAGTATAAATAATACAGCTGTATGAAAAAGGGAACAACAAAATTGGTCTAAAGAATCACTTTAAGTAACCCAATATATTAAAGGCGTGTACTAATAAAAGGCTTACTGAGTACAAAAATTTCTATTGCCAGTATTGCCAAATAGTGCCTTTATACAGCCGCATAATATGACTTTTAGGCCAAATTTAATATTTTATTATATATATTATTAAATTTTAATATTAGTGATGTAGCCTTTATAAATCAAAATAAAAAGGTTTAAAAAGCTTGAGAATTTAATGAGAGAGAATGAGAGCTTGAGAATTTTGGAAGAAAAATTTTTTTCTTTGTATATAAATTCAGAAACATTTCTGATGCATTCAAAAGCATAAAAATACCCAAAAACCTGAAATTTTTCCCGCTTCGCTGGAAGTGTACATTAATCATTTTGTTAGTTTTGTTTTAATTTCGATGGATTGTACCATTCAATACATAGCAAGTCATGTGCCTTTGCCTCAGATATTGAATGGCAATACTATATAGATGTTAAAATTCTTATATTATTATAAGATTTGTAGGTTTGATAATGGCTGTTTTAAACCCCTTAACAACGGTTGTTACACTTGTGGGGATGTCCGTCTTTCTACCATCCCCCCATGGTGAAGCGTGGCAGTTTGTATAGATTTTTTGTTACTTTTCAAATATTGAGTTATAAAAATTTAATACAAATCTTCTAAAATCAGAAATTAATCAATATAAAAATTTTTCTCGCTACGCGGGAAGGTCAGATTTATATATACAGTAAAACTAATATTATCAGTAATATTTTTTGATATTATAACTTACACCATACTCATTTGCAAAATTTAAAGCCATCAGAAAATAGATAGTTGTGTTATATACAATTTCATCGCCTGATAATTTTGAAGATCAGACAGAATTTAGGTAAAAAATCAAAAGTAAAATGTATGTTCACGCAAACACCAGGGGACGATTTTTAAGCATTTTTTAGTGCATAATTTAAAAAAATTTCGCCTCCGGCGGCTGAGGGGACACCCCCGAACCCCCCGGCCGACGCTTCGCGTCGGCTGGTGCCGCTACGCGGCGCAGGCGGCGGCGCTATGCGCCGCTTTTGTGGCAATTTTTCTCCCCCCCCCCAGACTGCCCCCCCCGAAATAGAATCATGGCTACGCCACTGAAATTGCCCCCCCCCATTATAACCCCGGGGGGGCAGTGCACAGGTCTGGGAAACTGTACTTATCTAATCCGATTTGTTGATAATCAGCTTCCGCTTTTGGTCGGATAGCACCCGAATTACCAAAATGTCCTAAATCGCGCGTTTATCGGGCGTGCTGCGGTATTTCCGAAACATCAACAAAAATGCAAGTTCCGGTATTGTGGCGCAGGTCCTATGTAGCAGGCCCGTATGCAGAAATAGAACTAAAGTTTAGTCTAAATATTCGAAAGTGTATTTATAAATTCTGGTATTATTTATAGTAAAAATAGTTTCGTAACAAAAATATATAGGATACGTAGAACATATTTAAAATTTTACGGTTTCAGCTTCAGTCACTTTAGAGAAATAAGCCTTCAAAAAATGGACTTGAGCCCTAGTCACATTTCTGCATACCGGCCTTGATGCCTGATAAATTCAGGTGATAGGAACGAAGTCCTAAATTGTGTTTTAAAGGAATTCGCACAACTGTCATTGTGTTGATGTTTCAAAAATACCCCTCATGGCAAAATATAAATATCGTCGTTACTACGGAAAAATAAGCCACAACGATTATAAAATACACGTGACTGTGACTCATTCTGTACTTATTAGGGTCCTTGTTCAAATTTAAAATGAGTCACAGTGACATATATTTTATACGAATTGTGGCTCATTTTGTCGTAGTAACGACGATATAATATTCACAAGTCGTCGGTACTACGGCAGAATGAGCCACAGATCGTATTAAATATGTGTGCCTGTGACTCATTTTACATTTTAAACAGGACCCTATAAACTACAAAATGAGTCACAGTCACGTGTATTTTATAATGACAGTGGCTCATTTTGCCGTAGTAAGGACGATATGCATGTTATAAAAGTAACTAACAATAACCAAAGGAGCACGATGGAGTGAAAAAGATATCCTATATCGCGTTTTAAAGGTAAATGCCACACTACCGTTGTGCTGATATTTCAAAAAATAAAAAAATGTCAACTGATAATGAAGGAGTAGTTAAAAACCGTATCAAAATCGGTTTTTATTACAATTTTCGTTGTGTTAATGTTTTAGAAATACTACCCCACATGCCGTGAAATTTAAAACTCTAAAAGACGACACGTTTCAAATTTAAAGTTTGGCAAACAACAAAAACACAAAATTAATTTAATTTTCCTTTCATTACTATAATATTAAAAAAACACCAAAATAATAAAAAAACGTTCTCACCCGCCTATCTTGTTCGGAAAATTGTGTGTCGGAAGGGAAATCCCACGGGAGCTTAACAGCGCAGTGCAAAGAAACCATGCCCGTATTTTCTCGCAGGTTCCACGGAACGTCTAACTAAAACAGCGAGCAAAAAATTACCAACTTGATTGCAAACATCTATCTTCATCTCATTTACGCTTAGAAAAGTGAGCAAATCAAATGAAATTTTAGAGAATTCTTGACGGCATAAACCCCCTTAACAACTTATTTTCCGGATTAAAATAGTAACCCGTTGCCGTGATGGTCTTTTTCCCTGTTACAACCGTGAAACCTTTGAACAACAAAGCAGAAACCTTTGTCTCACGGTGATGGTATTTTCGTATAACCAAAGTCCTACGTAAAGCTTACCGCGGTAAATTCTACGTATGACCTAGGTCGTACTTAGGTCATTTTTGCCAGTTTTGTGCGTAATTAGTACCCAATGAGCAAGCAAATTGCAAGGGTTAAAAATTGTACGGTAGCAATTTGCAAATTTTGCAATAATGAAATATCCCACGTAAAAAAATCTGCAAATTGCTACCGGATATTTTTAAGTTTTAATCCATTTCAATTTGCTCGATCACTCAGCACTAATCACCTGCAAAAATTATGTATGACCTAAATACAACATAAGTCATACGAAGGTTTCACGTTCCTAACCAAAGAAAAGGTAATCACGGGAACGGGTTAATATCATGAAAAGATGTGACAGTGTGTCTTGTAAATAACGTGGGCTCCGCTGCAAAGTTTCAAGGGAGGTTAAATAGTTTAACTTTATAGGAAAGAGTTGTAGACTGACTGTATTTCATTCTAGAGCGAGAGCAATATTTTTAGGTTAGAGATATTTCATTATAAAATAATGAAATATCCCACGTAAAAAAATCTGCTAATTGCTACCGGGCATTTTAAAGTTTTAATCCATTTCAATTTGCTCGATCACTCAGCACTAATCACCTGCAAAAATTATGTATGACCTAAATACAACCTAGGTCATACGAAGGTTTCACGTTCCTAACCAAAGAAAAGGTAATCACGGGAAAGGGTTAATATCATGAAAAGATGTGACAGTGTGGCTTGTAAATAACATGGGCTCCGCTCATAGGTGAGAACGGTCGGGGAAGCTAGGGGGGGGGGTGGTGACCCGGGGTAAATAGAATTTTGAATTCTAGGAGGGGGTTCCCAGGGGGTTCCGGACCCCCCTTGCTTTTTAGGGGGGGGGTCGACCCGGAGTGCGAAATTTTGAAATCTAGAGGGGGGTCAGGTGGGGTCCGGTGTCCAAAGCAAAACAGTTTTAAACCATAATAACTTACATAATTTTTCTTTTTATAGGATAATACTACATTTTATTGAATAAAAAGCGATATTCTGGTATAAAAAGTGTGTAAAAGCATGAATATGTGATGAAAATTCACGTTTTTAGGATATTAAAACTTTAAAAAGAGTAGGATTAATGTGGCCGAACCTAATTTTTTTTGTTTTAAAACAATTATTTTTGTTATTAATAAACATAAAACAAAAAAATGAAGGTTGAAAGAATTTGACTTCAGTTACACATTGGATTTGATTATTTTCGTAGAATATATTTATATAAATAGTCAAACAAATAACAAAACTAGTGGTAAACCCAATTATAAAGAAAAAAACCGCCGCACGAGACAAAACTGTATGTTTAATATGTAAAGAGCAATTTTCAATTTCAACGAGATTTTTCTAAGTTAATTTTACGAATTTTTTCGTTCAATCAACTAATATTATAGCAACAGTTTTCTAACCTACTTATTTCGTTAATTTAATCAAAATGTGATTTACGACTTTTTTTTCAACGAATTTTTTAGGGCCACTTTTTAGAGAGTAGTTGTCTACTTCGTCTGATGATGATTGTTTGAAACAATCGAACTTTTTATTCATTATAAGATGTCGTTTTCCGGTATCTCAAAGTTTACGAGATATTTACCTATTTTAGGAATAATTTTGTATTGTTTTGCCGCAAAACTAAACTTCTTGTAACAGCAAAATTTCTCGATTAAAATAATGGTTAATTTATGGGGTAAATTTCATCACCGAGGATCCGGTTTAACCTTTTTGGGGATTAAATTTGTGTTAAACCGATATACGGATATAAAATTAATCTATATCCCAGTTATTAATTATATTTTTATGTTATATAACACTCTTCCTCTATTTGAAGGTCAAAATATAAATTAATAATTAGAAAAACAGTAACAAAAATTATGGGGAAAACAGAAAATACCCAAGACTAACACATACATGTATGAAAAACTTAAGCAAAAATACGGTGAAAACAGCCAACAAAAATTATAAATTAATAAATAAATGGACCACATTATGTGCTAAAATTAAGCAAAAATATAATTTTAATTAAAAAATAATACGTTTTGCGCCTTTTAAATATCTAGGCGTATTTTTAACAAACACCTTGAAGGAGGCGAACAACAGCTTATAAGTAGGCGAATTAGCGTCTTTAAAAGGAACATACTGTGCAAAAAGCACGTTTCAAATCATAGAGATTTTATTCGACCAAGTTATAATTGTTTTAAATACATCACAAAATTAATGATTAAATATCGATTTTCCGTTGTTAATTGTATTTATGTTCCGAATTTCAAGTCATATAGATTTTATTCAGCTGAGTTATAATTGTTTTAAATAAAAATTTGCATATACGTCATGATTGACCGCACAATTTGTCAGATCACAAAATTTATGATTACAAATCGATTTTCCGTTGTCAATTGTATCTATGTTCCAAATTTCAAGTCATATAAGTTTTATTCAGCTGAGTTATAATTGTTTTAAATAAAATTTGCATATACGTCATGATTGACCGCAGAATTTGTCAGATCACAAAATTCATGATTACAAATCGATTTTCCGTTGTCAATTGTATCTATGTTCCGAATTTCAAGTCATATAGATTTTATTCAGCTGAGTTATAATTGTTTTAAATAAAATTTGCATATACGTCATGATTGACCGCACAATTTGTTAGATCACAAAATTCATGATTACAAACGATTTTTCGTTGTCAATTGTATCTATGTTCCGAATTTCAAGTCATATAGATTTTATTCAGCTGAGTTATAATTGTTCTAAATAAAATTTGCATATACGTCATGATCGACAGCACAATTTTCAGATCACAAAATTCATGATAACAAATCGATTTTCCGTTGTCAACTGTATCTATGTTCCGAATTCCAAGTCATATAGATTTTATTCAGCTGAGTTATAATTGTTTTAAATAAAATTTGCATATACGTCATGATTGACCGCACAATTTGTCAGATCACAAAATTCATGATTGCATATCGATTTTCCGTTGTCAATTGTATCTATGTTCCGAATTTCAAGTCATATAGATTTTATTCAGCCGAGTTATAATTGTTTTAAACAAAATTTGCATATACGTCATGATCGACCACACAATTTGTTAGATCGCAAAATCGTGAGTATCAATTGAATCTGTTGTCAATTGTATATATGATCCAAATTTCAACTTATATAGCGTTTATTCAGTCGACTTGTTTAAAATCAAAGATAGCGTTCGGGAGTTACTTACTTACTTACTAACTATAACTAACTAACTCACTTACTTACTGATGTGAAGATAATATCCGGCGGGCCACGACCGCAGGAATTAACGGTATTACAAAGGAATTACAATTGTTTCTTTTGTTAAAAGTAATAGGTAAAATTGAAAGAACCGTTTTATCTTTGAAAGGATTATCGAATTTAATAAGGTTAAGTCCTTTATTAAAAAATTGGCTTTAACGTACATATTTTATTATGGGCTACACGAATTAATTTTACTTACGCCTTTATGCCTAAATCTATAAACAGCTATCGCCTTATATAATCCAATAATCTATACGTACTGTCTCCAACCAATTCAATGATACCAAAAAGTTTTTAAGTATAGAATAAATATTAGAGATTTTGTATAAAATTTTGGCCCATCTTATGTAAATTATAAAGTAAACTGACTCAGTTTGCTACTTTTAAATTAAAACAAAATCAAAACATTCAATGTCACTCTAAAGATAAATTCTATCAGGGTGAAAATAGATGAGTGGTAAAGTAACCACTCGTTTTTTGAGAAAATATCACGTGCAGAAAAACACATGACGCAACTAAATAATAATTGGTTCATAACCCTGAAAACTTTTTTTTAATTTTTCTCGCTCGCGGATTTATTATTTATTTCTTTCTAGTGGAGAGCGGTTACGCCCTTAATTTCAACCCGGAAGACGTTAGCTTTAGTTGTTTTTTTTTCATTAACTTCAGGCCGCGTAATAAAATTAATTTCAAATACAATGGACATTTCCATTATTGTTTTTTTATAATTATTCCGGGCGCCGGCTGTCGCGACCGCTTTGTCGCTTTTACAGTGCCAGTGAGTTTAGTAAGTTCAAAAAAGCACTAATAAAAACGTAAGTTAATTTTTAAATCTAATATGTATATCTATATAAAATTTTATTTTATTTTAATTTAAGGTTTTTTTTTCAGTTTATTTTATTTTTTGTTTAGTTTTTTTAGTTTATTATTTTGTGTCATATTTTTTGAAAACAAATCTTATATTAATATTTTTGACCGCACGCCAATACCTAAAAGCCCTTGTGAGGGGTGGGGCCATTAATCAAAACCCTATACCAGCAACAGTGCTGATACAGGGTTTTAGGCAGTCATATGGAATATTCACAGCCTCCTCTGCCCTAAAAAATACCAACTTTTAATAGTTTAAGGCTGCTTTAAACACCCGGAAGATTCTTTGCATTTTTTCTTTAGAAATGAGTATGCGATATACAGCAGTATTGCATGGAATATTGTTGGAATGGCGTATGGCATTATGGCACATCTCTGCTATTATGTGACAGTTTTCCATTTTGAAAATCGTTAGAAATTTATGCTTAAAATCAATTTTAGGTCCTTCTTTTATTTCTATTAAAAACAAACAAATAACAGTCTTTTTTATTTTAGACTTTTGTGGAAAAATTTCGTTATTATCTTGAAAATTTTCAAAATATTAGTGAAACAGAACAAAAGTATATACACAAAATGCAACAAAGATATCGGGTCTGGGTGTTTGCTCTTCTTCGCTTTGTTCTGGGAAACGCTCTTTTCGGGCAAACTGGAAAGTACACAGACACCGTCCACCGACACCGACCACCTTTGCTGCAAATTATTATTTCTAAGCCTAAGCAAAACCTAAAAATTCAGGCAAGCACTAAAAGACACCTACTACACCTACTACACCGACGGACCTAAGCAACCTAAGCAAAACCTCAAAATCAAACAAAACATTAAATTTAGCTTGATTTTAAGGTTTTGCTTAGGTTGCTTAGGGAAATATTTGGTAACAAGAGAGGCTTTCACCCCTCGGTCGGTCCGTCGGTGTAGTAGGTGTCTTTTAGTGCTTGCCAAAATTCATATAAAATTATGGTAGAATTTGGTCGGTGTCGGTGGACGGTGCGGTGTACTTTCCAGCTTGCCCCTTTTCGTTGGTGTCCATTGTCATGGACCCCTATACTCCTGGACAGTCGGCGTTTTGAGATGGGTGTACAACAGATACATCACTGGCAGATTCTACATGTGCTCAAATCCGAAATTTTCAGGCTAAAAACTTTTTGCAAATACTTTTTTTCATAAAAATAGGTGATTTTGATTGTATCAACATCAACGTATTTTTATTTTTCTAAATGTGTTTTTGAAAATTTTATAGCATTTTATAGTACTAAAATTTTACATTTTTTCGCATTTTTTTCATAAAATATTAACACGAAAGACAAAATATTTTTACCACTTTATTGACAGACATAGCGCTAAATTACAAAGCAAAATAAATAGAAATTGGTTTTGGTATTATGTTACTATACAATAATTAACGAAAGATTATATTATAGTCATTGAATTGGACCCACCTTTAAATTTTTATATGTCAATAAATATTTTTATAATAAAGCTAGAAGAACAATATTTTGTCAAATTAATTAACTGATTAGTTACTACTAAATAAAATTTAAAAAAATCACAGTCATATAGCAATATTAGATTATAAAAAATAATAATTTTTTAATAGAATGAATTTTTGGTTTGAATTTTTTATTTCATTACTATTTATTAAATATTTAACATTATATTGCAAATAATTAGCCTAATCAGGTGGATTTGGGGGGATGTAATTATATAATTACTACAACTTGTAACATTTACAACAGGCTTAATGATTGTTAATTAAAATGAGATTCACCTATGAATTAAATGTCTTTGGTGTATTTTGCCTTACTCGCTGGCAAAATTTACCTTTTACAATCTAATATTGGTTTATGAATGTTAATTTTTTAAATTTATTCAATAGTAATTAATCAGTTAATTAATTTGATAAAATGTCATTCTTCTAGCTGTATCATAAAAATATTTATTGGCATAAAAAATTTCAGGTATGTTTTTTTTCAATAACTATAATAAACTTTTTCGTTAATTATTGTCTATTTACAATTTTACCAAGTCATTGCGGTCTTCACGGGGCCATGCGAAACTCAACACATGGACCTTCAAAAAATAAATGAATGTAAAAAAAATAAAAAAAGGGAATTTAGAAAAAAATTCTTTAAATAAATTTAAAACAAATACTGCAAAACAAGTTTGTAATTAATGTTTTGCTTATAAAACTAGCCATAACTCACGAACCCATAAAGCAATTGTAAAAAGTAAACTATCATTGAACCCGTCAAAAACTGTAATATTTAATGCTGTACTTAGTTTTAACTGTTCCGAAATTTTTTATTTGATTAATAATTTAAAACTCTCTAATAATTTACACAATAGTTCATCAAAAATTATTTTGATATTATTGTTTTTTAAAGAATATATTCTAATAAAATGATACTTGAACCTTAAAAATTACTTGATTATTTAAAGAGTTATGACTATTTGTATATAACGCTAATATTAAAGTCGACCAAATAATAACCGCATTTTTTATTGTTAAAATTATATTACTACTATAATAATAAATTTTACATTTAAATTTTGAATTTTGCTATTTTATATAATCTCAGAGCGAGATTTTTTGTTATAGCTGATGAAATTTGTGGTTTAGTGCTGAAGCTGCTTAGAGTTAACTTTAAAATATATAAATAAAACTCAGCACTCAAAGTCAAAATTTGACACTTCTTACAAAAAAATTACTCTTCCAATTGTCTAAAAAATCCAGAGTTGAAACTTAAATGCCAATTAACCAAAAAAACTTTAAATGTACAAAGCGAAATAAAAGAATCCAGGGTTTTTTTGACTTTAACTTTAGCACTATGTAAAATTAATCATAACTTTAAAAATCATAAATTAAACTTTACAATTTAACTATCATTTAATTTTGTTATATTCGTTAGAGAACAATAATATCAAAATATGAATAAATGATGAACTATTATGTGATTTATTAGAAAGTTTTAACTTATTAATCAAATCAAAAAATTCGAAATAGTTCAAACTAAATACACCATTAGATTTTAAAGCATTTGACGAGTAAAATAATAGTTTAATTTTTACAATTGCTTAATAAGTTCGTGAGTTATGACTGGTTTTATAAGCAAAACATTAATTACAAACTTGTTTTGCAGTATTTGTTTTTAATGTATTTTTTGAAAAAATTTTTTTAATTTCCGTTTTTTTAATTTTTTAAAATTTATTTATTTTTTAACCGTCCATGTTTTAATTTCCCCGTGAACACCGCAATGACTTGGTAAAATCGTGAATAGCAACATAATACTACAACCATAATTTCCATTTTTTTCTTAGTTATTTAGCGCTATATGTGTAAATTAAGTGGTAAAAATATTTCTTTATTTTTTAAAATATTTTATGAAAAAAAAAAAGCAAAAAAAGGTGAAATTTCAGTACTAAGTGAAATTTTATTATGCTATAAAATTTTCAAAAAAGCCACTTTTAAATTATAAAAAACATTGTTCTAACCAAAATCACCTAATTCTTTGAAAAAAATTATTTACAACAAGTTTCAACCCCGAAAATTAAAAATTTGAGCACATGTAGAATATTTCAGTGATGTATTTGTTGCACACCCAGAGATCTATTTCAGAGTGGAAACACCGACTGTCCAGGAATATAGGGGTCCATGCTGTAGTACATTACGCCGACGACAATTCGCCGAGGACTGTTTCGCCGACGACTTTTACGCCGACGATCATTTCACCCCCGGGCTATTTGACCGATGCGACGTTCCGCCGACGCAGTTGCAAAAATGTTTCTAATTGCATGAATATAATATTAAAACAAGAATTTTTGCACGAAATTAGTAGATTATGCGATTTTCTTTAGAAAACATGTATTTTTGTTCATTTGTGAACTATTACACAATAAAATTATGATATTTAATTTTTGATCAAATCGCGATTGATAAAAAATATATCTTTCTTCTATAAACAATTATTTTTCTTTGTTTTAAAAACGTTTTAATAAAAATTAATTAATTTTAATTTGCTAAACAAGCAGCCAATGTTATTTTCGATAATACTGATTAATTTTATTATGATTTTATGCTATTTCTTTATTGCGATATTTCGCCGACGCGTTTTAAAAAAATGTATCTCAATATTTTTAAATATCTAAAAAACGATTGATTTAAAAGAAACAAAAATGAATTAAGTAATTTAGTAACCCTTTAAAGCTATTTTTAATGTTTGTATAAATATTTTAGAATAGTGTTTGCACTTTGCACCATAAAGTTATCCAAAATTATCCTCCATGCGACCCATAATAACTGATGATTTATATTTTGTTAAAGAATCGTTTAATAATTATTTGTATAAAATCATGAGCAAAATGCCTACAATTGCAAAAACTTTTTTGACTATTAACTGGTTGATACTTGTCATTGCCATTTTAAGCAATAACAAAGAAGATCTAAATGTTTAGGTTTTTAAAATACAAAAAGAAAAAAGTCACGATTTTTTGCAGAAAATAAAACTAACTATTTTTTAAGAAATCGATTTTTTCTAAGGGATCTAATTTATATATTTCTAGTATCCGTTTGCTACAAGAATTATTTCTATTATTAACAAAATTATTTTAAAACAAAAACAAACATTTATTACATATTGGAAATTAAATGTTAAATTATATGCTATGAACAGGTATTCTATACTTCATTTCGTCATTCTAAGTAAATATTATGTGAAACAAGAAGATTTCCATTAAGCTTTAAAACAAATTATCCTATATTATACAACAACAGATTAGTGTTTAAAATATAATTTTAGCACTTACTGCAGCTTTTTTTTTATTTTACGTTTTTAATTTAAGGTATTAATTTTTTTATTTTTAACTAAATTAAAGCGATTAAGTATTGTAATTTTAAAATAAAAGGCTGTTTCATTTTTAACAGCTTTGGAGACAAATTGTGACAATGCAAATACGGCTTAACATAAAAGAGTCAGCGAAAGACAAGCTACTAATATTTTAACAAGTGATTAAAGTATTAAACCATTAAGTTAAGTATTTCGTTCGAGATTTTGATGTTTTTGAATTTTGCAAGCTGTACGTGTAATAGTTGGTTGACTATCTATTCTGAATACAATGGTAAGTTATTTTTTATAATGATTAAGCAATCAAAAGTATGTCAATCCGGTGTTTAACATTTTGCTAATGCATTAAGTTTTTTAAGTTTTTTTTTCTCAAAAAAAATCTTATAGTAAACCTGGCTTGAATAGGATACACTGATATGATTTGATCAATGATTGATGTTTTATTTATTGCATTGTTATCAAATCATATTTTATTCAATTAACTTCAACATACGATGATCATTTATTTTAATTTTATGTTATGCGTTAAAAATAAAAATTAAAAAAACTTAATCTAAAAAATAAAAAAAAAATAATCTACATAAAAATTTTTTTGTAATTAGGAGATCCGTTAACTATTAAAATCAAATCTGTTTTAATTATTGTTGAAACTGAGGGAAGTCTAGATATTTGGATTTAATAATTTGGTATTTCATTAATTACCATAGAGGTTGAATTTTGTACACTTTTTTAGCACATGGCGTGAAACTAAAAGTCGATCTTATTGTATCCATTTTGGCCAAGTCATTTATAATGTTTATTAGTATTTGCTGATACATAACAAGCAAAACTATTCAATGCAGAATATTTTCAGTTTAAATATATGATATTTTATCTAAAATTATGATTATTTGGTGTTTAATTTAATTTTAATGGCATACCGCCTTTTTTTAAAAAGTGACACACTTTGTTAATATTTGTTTAAGCATATTTTATTTAAAATTTTGCAAAAAGAAATTAGTTAGTTACACTTTTCACAACTTTGTGAGATATACAAACAATTGTAAAACTTTAGAATTTGTTGCAAGGAATGAATTGAGCTATTGTTTGGCAGTTGAAATTCTAAAATTAAACCTAAGCCATTTATTGTTCAAAAGTATATAAACCGAAAAACTAAAATAAATTTAAGTTAAATACCTGTACATCAGATTTACTAACGTGTAAGTTGTTTTGAATCGATTTTAGTTATTTGAAATATAAATTTTTAAATGTCTGCTAAAAAAGAACCAGTGGTAAGTTATACAAACCCATTAAAGTTGTTTAAATTGTAAAACAATTGTGGCAAAATTAGAAAAAAAAACAACAAATTTACGTCAGAAAAATAAAACAAAATAATTAGAGACGCAAACTTTATTTATTTAACAATATTTTACGTGCAATTTAAAAATTTCTAATTTCAAAGAGTTTTTTTATATTTGCAAATTTTTTGCATTCTTAAAACCAATTGGTGTTTTAAGCTTGGTTTAATGCAACCGACATATCAAAAATTTGCAGTCACTTTTTGCAGTCGGTTATTAATAGTGAAGTTCCCCGGAGCTCCTGGGTCTGGAGCTCTGGAGCGGAGCTCCGCTTTTAGGAACTCCAGAACAACCACCGGAGCTCCGAAACGCCGGAGCTCCGCTCTATTTTTTTTTAACAATTTTTGTGAATAAGTAAAGAATAATGCTATAGATTCCTTTGTCAAAATTTTTTGTAAACTAAAGTTTTCTCAAAACTTATTTTAAAAAATAGACAGACTCTTAAAAATGCAGATATGTAAATTTGAATGTAGTTCAAGTTTAAATACACCTAAAATTGCTTATTTAATACACAAAGCTCCGAAGCTCTTTCCGCTTTGGATGACCGGAGTTCTGGAGCATGATATTTAACCCTTTGCCATTTTGAGGCTGAAAAGCACGTCTAAAACGCTAAAAGGGAGCGCGCAAGTACAGCTTAATTTTGAAGGTGCATTATACTATTTCGTGGGGTATTTTTTATTGTTTTCCAATTAATATTTATAAATATATCAGGGGTCTCATTCTGATGCGCGCGGTTAATCAATCAATTTTAATTATTTTCTTATTTTTATTGGAATGGATATATCGGGGTAAATATAAGTGTTTCTTCAGAATGCGACCCCAGGTCACACTGAGAAAAAAATTGTATACCATCAAAAATTAATGTCCAACGGTTAACGAGTTATTAACAATAATGCCACTTGGTCGAAATGAATGTTGTTTTTTTATAAACTAATTTGAAAATAAAGATATTTTTGCTGAACAGATATTAATAAAACTAAAGTTAAAATCCCTCAGGCTGAAATTAGGGGAGGGGTAACCTTTCGCCGTCAGGAAAAAAAGAAGAATGTAACGAGCGATAATAAAAATAATAAAAAAATGGGCCGGGATGATGTAACCAATTATTATGAAGGTGCGCCAGGTGTTTCTTCACACGTGATATTTTCTCAGAGAACTTTACCACCTTCTTGTTTTCACCCTGATGGAAATTGTCTTTAAAAAATCACAAGTGTACTAAAAATCTCAAGTTTTAAATTATATTTAATTACGAGAAGTATTAAATAATATACTGCCATAAAAAAACACCATATACCAAAACTTGTTTAAAATATGGTGTTTTTTACAACTGTTTTATTCTTTACGAAATTTTTAAAACTTAAAAAAGCTAAATATTCTTCTAAAAGTAAACTTTTGGCTAAATAAGTGGTAAAAACAAAATAGCAGGAAAAAATACAACAACTGTAAAAACGAGTAAAAATATAGTTTAAGCTGGCAGCATTATCTAATACTTTTTGGAATTTAACTAAATTTAAAACTTAAGCGTATAGGTAACCTAGCGTGATTTCTGTTAAGTTTTATTAATATCTGTATAGTAGAAATGCTATAGGTGAAAACTGCTTTATAAAAAATAAAAACTTTTTGTGAAGCCAGTATGTTATTGCTAATCACTTTCCATTCTTTAATGTAATGCCGCAGATCTTCTGCCTTTAAAAGCTTCTTAATGAGGTTTATAGGTCCATTTTAGCGGGAATAATTCCAGAGTCACGGCTAGCAAAAAGTAATATAAGTTTTTAACCCTTAAAATAGGTTTGAAGTTATTTTAGCAACATTTCAAAACTGTTTTTAATACATGGCAATATCTGAAATTTAATATGTGGCATTGCTTCTAAATTATTTAGCAAAAAAATAGCTCAAAGATCCTGAGTTTTACATCTTGGTGCTGTTCTAAACTTTAAAAACCAGAGTTCCGGAGCTCGAAACTTTATAAACTTTTCTTGTTTTTCAGTGCTTTCAACGGATAATTTTAAGATACTAGATAACTTAATATAAAAAGCACAGCAAGTTAAATAACCTAAAATAAAAATCAAAGAATAATTTTATATTTCATTAAAAAATATTTTGCTGGGGAAATTTTTTTATAAACTTTTTAAAAATGTTAAAATAGTTTTAAAAAAGTGCTTAAATACTTTAAATATATTTAAAAGTAAACTAAATTTTAAATCAATTATTTAACGAGAAGAAGCTTTGGAGTCGGACCTACGGAGATCCATTTGCTCTATTTAATCAGACTTCATAAGCATAAATTTGGGGACAGACACATCGCGATTGTATTTTGTTATAAACTATATCACTATACTAGACTCAACGTTGATGAGGTCATATGCTACAGTGGTCAATTTTATGAACTTATTTTTGCGGCTAAAGAGAGGAAACACAGACAACTTCAGAATATATTACCAATTTATTAAATAAGGAATTAATCAAAGCAAGACATTTAGCACTACTTATATTAACCAGTTTTAATTAAACGTGCAAGTTTTATGAATTCTGAGTGGTTTCTATAAGTGACGATAAATGGCTTTGATTTGATTGGTAGTAACCAATCAAATCAAAGTCTGCATGGTCCACCTATTTTTATCGCATCAACACAAAATCAATCCAATTACTTCCTCTGGTTTGTCTTTAAATATCTTACAAATATTTGCACTTGCAGTCAAAAATAAGAAGCAGCAAAATTTTAAAAGCAAAGAGAAAAAAGTTAGTAAAAAATATTTTATTTAAAAAAAAACAGTTCAATATTGTTCAAGTATGTCACTATCACTCAAGCATAAACTTAAGCCAAACTAATTTGTATTAGTTTCCAAAACTTTCTTTACCTACGTTTTAAAAAACCCCGTACCTAAAGACAAAAGGATTTTTTAAATCTATAAAAAACAAAGTAAGAAGTTGAAATATGACCTAGAGAGAAGTTGTTAAACAAACACATCGAGGATTTTTTCAATATATAAAGGTGAAATTTTTATGAAATTTTGTTTAAAATTTTAGTCTATTGACTACAAGAAATATGGCAAGAAAGGAAAAAGAGCGTCTCAAAATATAACGAAATTTAGCGAAACGAGCATGAAAGAACTTCAAGCAGTTTTTCAGTTCATGGACAGAAACAAGGATGGATTTCTCGATAAGAACGATATAAGGGACTCGTATGCGCTTACAGGTATACGCATAACAATAGTTTGTGGCATATTTCAAAATAACACAATTAAATTAAATTAAGTAATAGCAAAGGTGGATAATCTAATAAAGGTATGTCACAGCGGTCTGTAGCAGCGTGCATCATAAAATCCAATTCGGGCCGCATGTCCGGCCAAAAGCCGCATGTCCGGCCAAAAGCCGCACGTCCGGCCAAAAGCCGCATGTCCGGCCAAAAGCCGCACGTCCGGCCAAAAGCCGCACGTCCGGCCAAAAGCCGCATGTCCGGCAAAAAGCCGCACGTCCGGCCAAAAGCCGCATGTCCGGCCAAAAGCCGCATGTCCGGCCAAAAGCCGCACGTCCGGCCAAAAGCCGCATGTCCGGCCAAAAGCCGCACGTCCGGCCAAAAGCCGCATGTCCGGCCAAAAGCCGCACGTCCGGCCAAAAGCCGCATGTCCGGCCAAAAGCCGCACGTCCGGCCAAAAGCCGCACGTCCGGCCAAAAGCCGCACGTCCGGCCAAAAGCCGCACGTCCGGCCAAAAGCCGCATGTCCGGCCAAAAGCCGCACGTCCGGCCAAAAGCCGCATGTCCGGCCAAAAGCCGCACGTCCGGCCAAAAGCCGCATGTCCGGCCAAAAGCCGCATGTCCGGCCAAAAGCCGCACGTCCGGCCAAAAGCCGCACGTCCGGCCAAAAGCCGCACGTCCGGCCAAAAGCCGCATGTCCGGCCAAAAGCCGCATGTCCGGCCAAAAGCCGCATGTCCGGCCAAAAGCCGCATGTCCGGCCAAAAGCCGCATGTCCGGCCAAAAGCCGCATGTCCGGCCAAAAGCCGCATGTCCGGCCAAAAGCCGCATGTCCGGCCAAAAGCCAAAAATAACAAGAACGCAATGCAGCAAAATTAACTCCCTTGTGGCCGGACGTGCGGCTTTTGGCCGGACGTGCGGCTTTTGGCCGGACGTGCGGCTTTTGGCCGGACATGCGGCTTTTGGCCGGACATGCGGCTTTTGGCCGGACGTGCGGCTTTTGGCCGGACGTGCGGCTTTTGGCCGGACATGCGGCTTTTGGCCGGACATGCGGCTTTTGGCCGGACGTGCGGCTTTTGGCCGGACATGCGGCTTTTGGCCGGACATGCGGCCCGAATTGGATTTTATGATGCACGCTGCTACAGACCGCTGTGACATACCTTTATTAGATTATCCACCTTTGGTAATAGGTAAATAAAGTAATAAGTAAATTCTAAATCATGGGCGGATAATGTTATTATTGAACACACTATGTGAAATCGAAAAACCAAGCTAATTTTTTGATCACAATTTATACTTTAATTTAAGTTTTTTAATGCACGCACGCACGCACGCACGCACGCACGCACGCACGCACGCACGCACGCACGCACGCACGCACGCACGCACGCACGCACGCACGCACGCACGCACGCACGCACGCACGCACGCACGCACGCACGCACGCACGCACGCACGCACGCACGCACGCACGCACGCACGCACGCACGCACGCACGCACGCACGCACGCACGCACGCAAGGACGCACGCAATCACGGACGCCCGTACAGACGCACACTCACGCACGCACGCACACACCCACGCACATACGCACGAACGCACGCACGCATGTACGCAGGCAGGCACGCACGCACGGACGCACGCACAAACACACAGTTTGGAAACACAGTGCGGTTCTATTCGGTTATACTTTAATTTCAGTTTTTTAATTCACGCACGTACGCACGTACGCAAGCACGCTCACACGCACGCATACACGCACGCACGCACGCACGCACGCACGAACGCACGCAAGCACAGACGCACGGACGCACGCACGCAAGCACGGAACCACGCACGCACCGACGCACATACGGACCTACGGACGCACGCACGGACGAACGGACGCACACACGCACGGACGCACGGACGCACGGACGCACGGACGCACGGACGCACGGACGCACGCACGCACGCACGCACGCACGAACGCAGACACACACACACACACACACACACGCACGCACGCACGCACGCACGCACGCACGCACGCATGTACGCAGGCAGGTACGCACGTACGCACGCACGCACGCATGTACGCAGGCAGACAGGCACGCACGCACGCACGCACGCACGCACGCACGCACGCACGCACGCACGCACGCACGCACGCACGCACGCACGCACGCACGCACGCACGCACGCACGCACGCACGCACGCACGCACGCACGCACGCACGCACGCACGCACGCACGCACGCACGCACGCACGCACGCACGCACGCACGCACGCACGCACGCACGCACGCACGCACGCACGCACGCACGCACGCATGTACGCAGGCAGGTACGCACGTACGCACGCACGCACGCATGTACGCAGGCAGACAGGCACGCACGCACGCACGGACGCACGCACGCACGGGCGCACGCACGGACGGTCGGACGCACGGACGGACGGACGGACGGACGCACGCACAAACACACACAGTTTGGAGACACAATGCGGTTCTAAGTGAAACCTAAGTGTACGTATTGTTGTTAGGCCAAGTGGCAAGCGATTCAGCGATCGAGCAAATGCTAGGGGAAGCGGCCGGTCCTGTCAACTTTACCACTTTTCTCACAAATTTCGGCGACAAGCTCGTCAACTGGATCGACCCGGAAGAGACAATAATTTACGCATTTGGAATGTTCGACCCGGATGAACGAGGCTATGTCACTGAAGCTAAGTGAGGAATTAATTGTATTAAGAACTAATAACTTTTATTTTCATAATATGCAATTATAGTATTTATCATTGGACGATATGGGCAGCTTGCACTCAAACGTTTAATAAACATTATGTACACACCATACTAACATTGTTGAATGTGCAGAAAATAGTGTAATTCATGCAAAATTTTTTATTTAAACGCAGTGATGAAAAGAGGGTGGGATAAAAAGGGACACTTAAAAAGACAGAAATGTTTTTAAGGTAGAACACCACAGTTAGGTTTTGACAGCAGGTCTTATTAATTTTGCTAAAGGTAATTTGAACTGGTGATTTAATTTTAGACATCCATTTTTTTAATAGATTTTCTTTTTTTGGGGGTTTCATTTCGATAATATTGACATATGGTTTTGGGCTTTAACCTCAAATTTTTATTGCAAGCAAATCGGGCTTCAATAAAATTTTATTCCGGCGTTTCGAAGCAACTTACGTGCTTCTTTTTCATAGGCTCTAAAATTGTATAACAATTATAACAATTTAAAATATTGTCAAAAAACTTTGAAATCTTCATAGATAGTTAAATAAATCAGTAAAAGTCAAAAAATTTTTTTTTGAACGGTGCATAAAAGAAGCGGTAATAAAACGAGTAAATCACACCACAAAAGGTAAACAAACGGAGACTTCATAATTAGGAGGGAAAACACTTTTGTGCGTGCGATCAGCTGTTTTGTGAAGAATAAGAATTTGCTCAGGAACATTAATTAAAATTGAAGAAGTTCTTTTAGTAAGTGTTTTTTTGCAGCTACATAACAATGGCATAGGGTGGTATTTAAAGAAAGTGATTTTGAGTTTAAATTGATAAATAGAGTTTGTTTTGTTAGCAATTCGTAGGAAAAACGTTTTTTAGTTATTGTAGAGGCCTTATCAAGTATTTTTGTATTCAAAAAATTAATATTATGTTGTTTTTCAATGGCATGTTGTTTTAATGCGGAATTCTGATTTTTTGTTTTCATTAATTTTCTTATTGTTTGGCCGATATAAAAATTATCACAATCTATGCATGAAATACAGTAAACGATACTCTTGGGTTCAGGTTTTGGGTTATTGGGGGTGCTTTTTGCCCATGATTAATTGGTGAATGGAATTAGATTTTTTAAAACTACTTCTATGTCAAATTTTCTAAAATTTGTTCTGAGCTTTGGTTGATTGTTGAAATGTATGGTAGTAAAATTTGGCGGCGGACTGGCATTGGTTTCGGTCCCATTCTTGATGATATTAACGCATTTGTAATGGCCTTGCGATTGTAGCCGTTTTTTTTCTTCAAATGTTTGGCGCAAATACAAAAGTTCTGTTTTTACAAAAGTTCTGTTTCTTTTATCTAGAAGTTTTCCTGCGCGGTGGCCTAAGCATTTAGTTGTGCTAAGTTAATTGGTTTTTGGGTTGATTTGATTTCGTATGAATAAATCTATTAGAATGTGTCGGTTTTCTATAAATCTGAAGGATGAGTTTTGTTGATGATATTGTTGTTACTTTAAGTATTTCTATGTCTAAAAATGGAATTTTATTTTCATTTTCTAATTATATTGTCAACTTTATCTTGCCTGTCTCGTCTTGAGTGTTAGAAATTTCCAAAGTTTTTCTATTTGATTTATATTTCCGTGTAATATTACAATTACGTTATCAATGTAGCGGCGCCATAACATTATTTTTAAATTAGAGTTTTTTGCTTTTATCGAAATTTGGTTTTCAAGTTCTTCTGAATAAATACAGGCTAAAAGTGGTGATAAAAGGTTTCCTATTGGTAGGCCTTGTTTTTGAATTAAAAATTGTTCCTTGTGCTGAAAATAATTTTATTTTGCACAAATAGTAACCATGTCAAAAATTTGTTGCATTTAAAGTTCAGTTTTTCAGTTCAGTTCAGTTCCCAAAAGTGAGAGTGGTTTTGAAGTCTTTCTTTTAGAACTTTCAAAGCATTATAAACGGGTATATTGGTGCAGAGGGAGAGGGTGTCGAAAGAGGTATCGTGATATCTTTAGGGAATTGCATTGTGCTAATTTTATCGACGAGATCGGTAGTATTTTTCAAGTGGGTTTTGGTTATTCAGAAAACGGGTGTTAAAATGGCTGGAAGATTTTTTGACTTTTACGGTTTTATTTAACTATTTATGTATAGTTCAAAGTTTTTTGACAATATTTTTAATTGTTATAATTGTTACACTATTTTAGAGCCTTTGAAAAAAAGCACGTACTCTCTGTTTTTTTTTTAGCGATACTGGAAAAAAGTTGACAAAAAAATTTTTGTTTGCGCTCTTATAACTTTTGAACGCATTGCGATCAATATGCAAATATCTCGCGTTAAGGTCCTTGTACTTTTGGCTACCTCCTGAAAAAAAATTTTTTTCAAAAATTTTAGGGGGTTAACCCCAAAACTGCCAAATTCTACGGTCGATTTTTTTCGGCCACTTTTCTAACTTTTTACCATATGGGGTTTTACGTCTGAAAATTTTTGTGCAGATAGCCCATATTTTCTTGAGCTCAAAAATATATAATTTGTTAGGGTAACTTATTTGCGTCGGGAACTCCGAGAGGTTAAAGGGGGTCAATTTTACGATTTTTGCTAAAAACATTTGTATGGGGGCACATAATGCATATTTTGGCATCATGCTCAAAAACTGTTTGAGCCACAGGTTTGAGACCTGGGGGTTTTATGCGGAATTTTAAGTTCTACATTTTGGTGATAGCTCCAAAATTTTTTGATGCCCTAAGGCACTGCAATGGTCGACCCCTAAAAATAAAAGTTTTGACACAGCCCCTATACACAGGCGAGTAATATATTATTTTAAAGCTCTCGGCGTGTTGATTTCAAAAATATAAAATTTGCTCTAAATGGTCAGGTAACCAAAATACAAACCCTTTTGTACCCCCAAAATTAGTAAGGGGTGATTTTTTTGTTTTTATTATTTATAAGCCGTGCTTATATTCGTTTGGAAGCTTTATGCGTGCTAATTTAAAAATATTAATTTTAGGATAAAATTTTTTTATAGTTACCCGGTTACATACCCGCAAATACCCCCAAATTTGAAAAATAGTAATTTTGCCATTTTTTAATTTTAAGTGACGTGTTTATACTCATATGAAAGCTCTCGACGCACTGATTTCAAAAATATATAGTTTTTTAAAAAATTTTTTCAGTGGTTACCCGATTTTGCACCCATCAATGTACCCCTAAAAATTCTTAAGAGGTGATTATAATACCGTCATGTTTGTACTCATATTAAATCTCTCCACACGCTGATGTCAAAAAATTATTTTTAACTAAAAATTTTTGGGGGTACATTATGGGTTGTACAAATGGTAACCATTGGGTAAATCGAGTTGAAATTTATATTTTTGACATCAGCGTGTCAAGAGCTTTAATTTGAGTATAAACAAAACGGTATTACAATAAATATATAAAAATGACCCCTTAAAAATTTTTGGGGGTACATTGTGAGTTGTAAAATTCGTAACCATTGGGTGAATCAAGTTGAAATTTATATTTTTGAAATCAGCGTGTCGAGAGCTTTGATATGAGTACAAATATGACGGTATTACAATAAATATATAAAAATAAACCCCTAAAAATTTTTGGGGGTACATTGTGGGTTGTAAAAATGGTAATCATTGAGTGAATCGAGTTAAAAATAATTTTTTTGACATCAGCGTGTGGAGGGAGAGCTTTGATATGAGTACAAACATGATGGTATTATAATAAAATCACCTCTTAAGAATTTTAGGGGGTACATTGATGGGTGCAAAATTGGGTAACCAATGAACAAAATTTAAAAAAACTATATATTTTTTAAATCAGTGCGTCGGGGGCTTTTATATGAGCATAAACACGTCACTTAAAATAAAAAAAATGGCAAAATTGCTATTTTTCAAACTTGGGGGTATTTGGAGGTATGTAACCGGGGAACTAAAAAAATTTTAGCCTAAAATTAATATTTTTAAATAAGCACGCATAGAGTTTTTAAACGAATGTAAACACGGCTTATAAATAATAAAAACAAAAAAAATCACCCCTTACTAATTTTGGGGGTACAAAGGGGTTTGTATTTTGGTTACCCGACCATTTAGACCAAATTTTTTTATATTTTTAAAATCAACACGCCAAGAGCTTTAAAATGATATATTAATCGCTTATGTATAGGGACTGTGTCAAAAGTTTTATTTTTAGGGTTCAGCTATTGCAGTGTCTTGGGGCAACAAAAATTTTTTGGGACTATCACCAAAATGTAGAGTTTAAAATTCCGCATAAATCCCCTCGGTCTCAAACCTATGGCTCTAACAGTTTTCTAGCATGATGCCAAAATATGCACTTAATATCCCCCATACAAAGATTTTTAGCAATAATCGTAAAATTGACCCCTTTTAACCTCTCGGAGTACCCGACCCAGGTAGGTTACCCCTAACAAATTATATTTTTTTAAGCTCAGAAAAGTATGGGCAATCTGCACAAAATTTTCAGATGTAAGGCACAATATGGTAAAAAGTTAAAAATTTGGCCGAAAAAAATTGACCTTAAATTTCGGGAGTTTAGGGTCTAACCCCCCAAAATTTTTGAAAAAAAAAATTTTTTAGGAGGTAGCTAAAAGTACAAGAACCTTAACGCAAGATATTTGCGTATTGATCGCGGCGCGTTTAAAACTTATAAGAGCCCAAACAAAATTTTTTTGTCAAAATTTTTCCAGTATCGCTAAAAAAACAGAGGGTAGTCGCTTCGAAACGTTGGAACAGAGTTTTATTGAAGCCCGATTTCCTTGCAATAAAAATTTAAGGTTAAAGCTCAAAACCATTTAATCCATTTATATAAATTCTCTATCGTCCATCATCATTAAATGATACCAATAAAACACATCTCAAAAGCACAATAAAATACAAAGGTAAAAATATTTAATTTTTTTATTTTTGATTTAGCGTATTTTAAATAATTTTTTTTAAACAACAAAAACTATAAATTTAAACAATAAAAAAGAAAAAAAATTTTCTACGATAAGCAACGATATTTCTTAGTAAAACTTGAACCATCGAGTTTCTGCAATAAGGGATAGCTGACCAACGCTCTAACCACTTTTCCACCGGGTACCACGACTAAACAAAACATTCTAAAAGGTCTGTGTAAACAAAACGATTTATAGGCAAATAAAATTTAGCTGACCGCGAAATTTGCAGTATTAAGTCGACTATTTAACAACAAAAACGTTCAAATTTTTTGACTAAAGCGGATTAATAACAAAGATTAAAAACTGTATTTTAATAATTATTTATCAAATTACTTAATTTTTAACCTAAATGCAAATTTTTAAGGGCTAAAGTTGGTTAATTTTTGTATATTTTGTGAAAAGGTGGATTAAAAAAATTCTGCGTTGTTATTTATTTTTTTTAATGTCATTAGCGCACAATTTTAATTGTTCCCCTCATTACTGCATTCTAATTTTCAGCGTCAGCCAGATATAATTATAGATATAGCCAGATAGAAAAAGAGAAAAAAAAACACAATGAAATGATGAAAACAGAAGAATTAAACTATGCATAAACTATGCTTAGTATAATATTAATTCTGTTATCTGATCATTAAATAAATAAATAAAATTCAACCAGAGTTAGTTGGTTTTCGGTGTCGAAGCGTAAATATTAAATGAAAATCAAATAAAATTGATTAGTACACATTTTAATGAAAGTTTGGAAATAGTAAAATACAAGTATGAACAAAACTTTAAATTGTTTTTGATTAAAAAACTACTTCAGAATTGTTTTGGTTGCATTTTTTTTAAATATCGATTTTTTTAGTTTTCTTAAAATTTTGAATTACGTTTTATTTAACAATATATCAAAGTTGCACTATGTTTTTGTTTAGATTTCCAAAAAATTTACAGCAAAAACTATACTAAAATCAAATTTCTTCAATGACGAAAAGCTGTTTTTTTAGCGAAAAAATTCATAGAACTATATATCAAAATAGAACATTTGTTAAACGACGAAGAATCATAATTTCATCTTTCGATCGCACTACAGTTGGCAAACAAAAATTAATATCTAAGTTGATATCTAACTTTTAGTAAAATCGCCATTCAAAACAGTAAAAAGTGTGGTTTTCTACCTTAAGAGAAAATATTTAAAAAAAAAACATATAAAAGGTTAAATTCAATAGAAATATTAAATACAAAAGGTAATAAACTATATATAATAAAGCAAAATTTCATTAATAAAGCATGTATATTTTTCTAATTTACATTTTGCTCTTTTTAAAACAAATCCATGTTCAGCGATCCACAGTGTAATAATGTTTACGTTTCCCCATATTTCGGCAGCGGTGTCGACGAGAAATAACCTGCTTATATTAGCATCTGTAGCCATATAATTTTTTATTTTAGAAAGAAATCTATTTTAAACGTTTTAAAACAGACAATTTCTAATTAAAGTCAACATAGATAATCCGTGCGATATAATTATTAAACACCTCAGTGGGTTTTGTCTTACGCCTTTAAAAAGAATTTAGCATGAATTGCGGTATTTTGCGCGCAGTGGACCATCTTAGTATATATTATACCTTATATTTATGATAAGTTTAGTACAAGATGCCTACAGTTTCAGTTTTCAATTTTATACTTCTAGACATGTTCGAACATTCGATTTCTTTATAAATCCTGCGCTAGAAATAAAAAAATTTTATAAAGCATTATTATGAGTTTACACAACTAAAATCAAAATGGTGAGAATGGAATTGATTACGATTGAGACTGGAAAAATTTTTTAGGTGAGAATATCTAAAACAAGAAATTAACACAAAATAAAATGTATTAGCTTTAAAATTTGTTGTCATGTGCCCCTTCCCTGTATTTCCTTCACTGAACAATCAACTCGCTTACTAGAGTTGATTTCTCTTAGTTATTTTAACTGAAATATGTACGCATTATTACAAAACGGAAATGTTAGATACTTTATCGATTTTATTTTGCAGATTCAATCAGATACTAGGCCAAGCTTCCAGTGACAAAGCGAAATCAACCAATCTTGTTGTTTATGAGCCTTTAAGCGATTCTGAGGTATTTTTTTGCGTTTTGATACGACACAAATTAAGAATGAATAAATTTTTAAAACTATAATTTGTAGTTTTTAAGAAGGAAGATGCATCTATAAAAAGGTCGGAAAAGTTTAACGATTGTTCAAATTTAATTTTGTGTCTCGATGCTTTTTAGCTTCTTAGGAGCATTTCAGTTAAACATTTTAAAGTGTAGACGGCAACCGCGGTTTCTTTGGGAGCAAATTTTTAGAAAAAAAAATTTAATTTCATTCTTTCTGAATGTACATTTCCTCACATTGGTTTTAAATTAGAAATAGAAGCGTGAAACAATTTTTTATGAATACGGAATTATTAAATATAATGCAAAATTTAAACAATTAAAATCTAAAAATAAACAAAAAAAATATCATTTTCTTATTAAGTAGGTCTAAGTTTATATTAAAATGCATAACCAAGAATACATGAAAATTAATTAATTTAATTAATTTTCATGTATTCTTGGCATAACTCATTTTAAACGTTTTCTTAAAATGGAACCAAAATTATTTAAAAATAATTAAAAAAATTAACAAGCAAAACAAATTACATTATTACTGTTAACCCGGTAAGGACGACTCTTGAACCTGCTTTTGGAAGACTGGAGGCAGTTAGGAGGCAGGTAAAACTACTTCGGAGGCAGCATGGAGGCAGGGTGGAGGCAGGTAAAACTTCCTCGGAGGCAGGTAGGAGGCAGGTGACCATGCCTCTTATGTTAAAGCATATACGGGTTAGGAAGCAGGTGGAAGGCAGCTAAAACTGTCTCGGAGGCAGATAGGAGGCAGGATGGAGGCAGGTAGGAGACAGGTAAGAGGCAGGTAGGAGACAGGTAGGAGGCAGGTAGGAGGCAGGTAGGAGGCACCAACATTTTCGATGGAGGCAGGTAGGAGGCAGGGCAGGAGGCAGGGCAGGCCGTTTTTCACAATTTAGGCACCTAATCCTTAACGGGTTAAGCAAGCAAAATCAAAAGGGCGACCTTCTATTGTACGTTAGTTGTTATACAAAGACTTCTAATAATAGTAATAGAAGAAAGTTGCCTAGTATGCGGGTAGGTTAACCTACCCACATTACAGATAATTAATTTCAATATTGAAGCAACGCTGTGTTGAAAGGTCCGCCTTCTTAATACGACTGACTAATCAGAAAACACCCTTCACTTCTTTTACTGGGAGATAAAACTTGCGGTTAGGTTGCGGAGTACAGCACTGGGGTTAGCGTTTGTTCCGAGGGAATCAAAGTAGCAGGAGTAAAAAACGAGTCATACACTTTTGAGCCCCGCGTAAAAGCGTCTCCAACCGATGGTTCAAACGGATTTCATACTGTCGTAATTTTACATTCTTTAAAACAGCTTCCGTTGATTTAGGGTTAATAAAGCCGAGGGAACTTGGAGCTGGAGCTTGGAGCCGAAAATAGGGACCTTGAAGCCGTAAGTGGAGACTTGGAGCCAAAAATAAAAATCGCTAAAAAGTGTACCTAAACCTAAATCTAAGCCCAAACCAGTTCTTTCTTAAGGACTCCAAGCTCCCACAGTTCACGGCTCCAAATTAAATTCCTATGGCTCCAAGTTCCCTGCTTGTGGCTCTAAAGACCCCGCATCCTTCCGTTCAAAAGGAAAGTTTTTCACTCTCGTGACCAGCCCCAATAATAGGAAGATTGCAACCATTGTGTTTGTATGTTAGATGCGTGACCATATCTATTTATGAACACACTGTATTGAATTTCCATTTATCTGAAACTTTTTGTGATTTTTACAGATCAAAGATGTTTATGCTGGGAAGCCCCCTATAACAGGGTCCCCTGGAAAGCTGGATTACAAAGAATTCGCCAGAATCATGGTTGGCAGAGACGAATAGTTCAAGTCAATTTTCTCAAGGAAAGCAAATGATGTTTTTTAATACTATACTAGTGATTACTTCCATTTGCGCGTTTAATCCGCTGCAAAGTATATTAACAAACTATATTATTCATTTAACATTACCTGCAACTGTATACTATATAGTTGCAGTTTAAGGTATAATATAAAAGTTTTTGTGCAAAGACCCGTCTAATCAGGAGTTCAAAGCATTACTTTGAATAAATTATGATATGCTAATTTTTATGCAAAGATACGTCTAATTGATCTTAAATAAGAAAAATTTCAATTCCCTAAATACAATAATACCAAAGGTATATAATTTAATAAAGGTATGTCACAGCGGTCTGTAGCAGCGTGCATCATAAAATCCAATTCGAACCGCATTTCCGGCCTAAAGCCGCATGTCCGGGCACAAGGGAGCAAATTTTGCCGCGTTGCGTTTCTTATTATTTTTACGCTACGCAGCAAAATTTGCTCCCTTGTGCCCGGAGATGCGGCCTTAAGCCGGACATGCGGCTTTAGGCCGGACATGCAGCTTTAGGCCGGACATGCAGCTTTAGGCCGGGCATGCAGCTTTAGGCCAGACATGCGGCTTCAGGTCGGACATGCGGCTTTAGGCCGGACATGCGGCCTTAGGCCGGACATGCGGCTTGAATTGGATTTTATGATGCACGCTGCTACAGACCGCTTTGACATACTTTTATTAGATTATCCACCTTTGATAATAAGCAATTTTGTATCCAAAAAGGTATTTTTAAACGTGCGTGTTTTTTTTCTGGTAGGCAAACACTTTTAAAAGTGCCTTAACTATTTTTTTAAATCACAATTTCAACAAAATTAAAACAATTTTATAGATTTAACTTGCACTATAAAAACACTGTTAAATTCTAATTGCAAGGCTTAAATTATTTTGTAAAAAAGCATTTTGAAAGTATGTTCAACTTTCTGAAGAAACTGGTAAAATTGTTTCTATATTATCGTCCAGTTTTTTTTGTTTAATTAAGACATTATCCATATATCCATCACGACAATAGCACGAAAAAAAAATTTTGTTCGGAAAATTTTTAGTTATATCAAACCATTGAGATTTATGCCAACTTATCTGTATTTTTAAGTCTATTCAGTTTGCTTTAGCTGTAAAAAACTGTCTTGTAGTATGTGAATGTTAGCGCTTCGACTTTAGAAATGTATATTTATTCGCATTTACTATAGAGTGAACGTAGTTTATGCATAGACTGTTCTTGTACAAATAAACCGTCAGCTAACGTGTATTATTAAACTATTCGTTGACTACACAATTTTCGAAAAACAAATATAGTGGGCTATTGGAGGTACTGAAGTTTTAAAGCAGCGAAATATTTCGAGATGGCTGAAATTCTAGTGGATAATTGTTTTAGAAAAGATACTGTCATTTTAAAATATACTAAAGGCTGTCTTTCTGCTGTAAAATACTAATATTAAATTTCAAAACCTTATTTTTTGAATCACAAGTCAAATAAAAAATGAATGAAAAAAACCAGCTCGAAATAATAGCTGCAAAACGTTAGCTATAAGAATATAGCCGAAATATTCACAGTTATTGACAATGAGCGTTGCGCTCGTGTTGAGGAAAATATCGATTATACTTACAGTTCGTATTATAATCAATAAATGGTTTTATATTATAATATTCATAAGTAATCAATCAATAATTTAGGCTTCTTCTTCTTTGGGTTTGGCGCCGACGATATTGGAAAATTGAACGTAATCCAATTTACCACCGCTGATTGGTGGATTTCCGTTGTAGACCTGCTTGATCTAGAAAAAAAAAACAAAAAAACATTAACAAAAAATTAGAAAAACAACAAAAACATTCATCCTCAAAATTATAACAATTTATCAGCTGTAACCACCCTTGGAACCCCCGTTGGGTAACCACGTGGACTTGTTATAAGTCACCACACACAGCTGAGAAGTCATTATGAATTCTAGCAAGTAGCATTTATGTGGTCTTCAAATCGCGGGTAGTATTCGTAATTTGCGGCTATATGTTTTGCTTTTTGGGAATGAAAATGGGAGGAACTGAAAATTAAGGATCTTAATGTGTACTGGTGATCAATTGGTTTCCCAGGCGATCATTGACTAAAAGTGATTCTATAGCGTCAAATGTGGATTCTATTCTTGTGTTCTTCTCGTTTATTCTTGTAGAAATCTTTGACACTTGAACAACTTTCATTAAAATAAGAGGGTTTAGACCAGAGTGAGACTATCAAATAACGGCTTATGACCTTTTAATGATCTATAAAAACTGTAAAATTGTGCTATAAAAACTACATCTAACATTTAATGAGAACAAAGAAATAAAAAATTCCATGTATTGAAGTAAAATTTCTATGAAACCGAAAAATCGCAGTAAGGTTCAGAAACCGTTTTGATTAAAATCTACTTACTACTGTTGTCAATATGGGAAATGTACTCAGGAGTAGCAGAAATATATCTAGTAGCGAAAAGCTGCAATGTATAACAAGAGCAGAATGGCGCATTGCGCCGCTGATCTTTGAATTCAAATTAAAACCAGTACTTGTAGAAACAAGTACAGCACAAAAATCTATTTTAAAGCCATTACCCCAGACTAACTCTTAAAAATTTCTTTATTCCGCATAAAGTGGGTGTCGTAAAATAGATCTTCCCCCATTACAGATCTTCCCTCTCGGAAGATTTATTCTGGTTTACGGCAGAACAGATCTTCCCACCTCTGGAGCGGTTCCACTAAAGGCGTGCTGACTACGTGCTATCTTAGCACGTTGTTTAAAACTCTTGTTAATGTATTAATTTTTGGTTTTTTTTCTCAAAAAATCTAACAGAACTTTTTGTTTACTTGGCACAAACTGATATTTTATTAATTTTATACATATTTGTTGTATATACAAACTATTAAAGCAATAATTCCTAGTTACGGGTTAGCAAAACTCTTAACTACGGCTTAAGGCTTTATTAAATTTTATTTCAAACAAATATGCATAAAACTATTTAATATTAATTATTCTATCTAAAAAAAAGTCCCATAAGTTTTCTCAAGAAAAAACCCAGAAATTAAAACATTACCAAGAGTTTTAAACGACGTGCTAAGATAGCACCTAGTCAGCTCGCGTTTAGTGGACCCACCCCAGAATATTTATTCCCCTGTGTTAAAGCATAAATAAAAAATTTGTATAAAATTTTTAACAGAGAGGGATGTTTTATTCTGGTGTTCACTCTAAAATAAATCTTCGCCCTTGTAATAAATCATGTAACAAGTAATTGCTTATTAAAAAACATCAATTTTTTAGGTCATTTCGTTTTTTTTCTTTTAATAAAAAAATTCATAAAAAATACTCGAGGTTTCATATCAAAGAATTGGTGATAAACACTAAAACAAACATATTTTATTCTACTAAAACATTTGAAATGTGCGGAGTATTTAAAAAACCTGCCTTTTTTAAATAAACACCTTTTGAATGTTTCACTTAAAATAAGAATTTTGATCGTATAAAGTTGAAATGTGAACCCTAAGCAAGCTTAAGCAGAAAGATTAAATTCAAATTATTAACCGTTTAAAATATTAAGCAACATATAAAAAAATTTAGAACTCAAAACAAATTTTGGCGTATCTGGCGTATCTGGCGTAAATTTTGGCGTATCATATAAGATATGCAGAAAAAAATTCTGCATATCTTCCGAAAAAATCACTTCCTGATTAAAGACAAAAAATTTTTTTCTAAGCCTAAGCAAAACCTAAAAATCAACCTAAACAACCAAAAAAACTTTAAATCTGCTTAATGTCGAATTAACTGCTAAATATGAAGAAGGTTTTTTTGTTTTCATATTTAATTTTAAATTAAAAAAAGCTAAAAACTTTTGGGTACACATATTCGAAGTTTTATTTCTTCTTATTTCAATTTTTGGTCTATATAATTATGTTTTAATAAAAAGCAAAAACTGAAGGTAAACAATGTATCAAATACCATCGGAGAGAAATTTAAACTGCGGTGTCACTTTGTCACTCATGTTTTTTTGCTATATACCTTGTCTTAAAAATTGATAATCTTAAAAGAAAAAGTCTTTATTTCGAGATATTAATTTTCTAAAAAAATATTCAGTTTATTTAATTATGATATAGTTTTATTCACTTCAACTAAACTAACTAATGCAAATGTGTCTTTTTTCGCTCCAAAATCAACTAAATAATACTTATATAAATGTAAATGCTTAACTGTTTTTGGAATTAATAACAGTTAAAGTTAAAATTTATCTTTATTAAAATACTAAAACAAACTATTTTTTTCCAAATGTAACATTTTAACAATTTTGTGTTAAAAATAATGTTTTTAAAATTTGCTCAAACAAAATCGTGCGTATCATGTTTTAAAATTATGCAAGTTTTTGAGGGGGGAAGATTCATTCTGGTGTTTTAACTAGAATAGATCTTCCGGTGGGAAGATCTATACTAGAGCGCACTGGAATAAATCTTCCGGGGGGAAGAAAAATAGGGGGGAAGATCTGCGACACCGGCTTTGTAGTTAAATAAGTTAAATAATCAGTCGCAATTAAGCCTAAATTTAACCCATGTATAATATTGTAAGGTCGGTTTGTGGATTGTATTCGACAGCACTATCAACTATTTAAATTAAGTAAGATACTTCTGTTGCTGTAAAACTCACGAACAATTCAAGCAATCTACCTAATCAAAAATATATAATATACCGAAAAATGTGCAACTCCTATATAAAAAAGTACAGAAAAGGTGGCCTTTATAATGAGCCTCTCCATTTAAATGACACTCTCCACTATAATGGCATAGTAGTCATTTTAATTCGGCGAGTTAAAATGGAGAGGAAGCCATTATAATAGCCATTTATTCATTTAATTTCACTTTATATATACACAAGTGTAATACTGTCCGGGCCGCACGAGTTTTACCGTGTCGGACAGTATTAAACCGACACGGGAAAACTCGTGCGGCCCGGACAGTATTACAATTGTAAGTATATATGAAGTGAAATTAAATCAATAAATGGCTATTATAATAGCTTCCTCTCCATTTTAACTCGCCGAATTAAAACGGCTACTATGCCATTATAGTGTAGAGTGTCATTTAAATGGAAAGGCTCATTATAATGGCCTACTTTTTCGCACTTTTTTATATAGGAGTTGCACATTTTTCGGTATATTATATATTTTTGCTTAAATTAAGTAATTAGGGTGCGACCGGGCCAACGCTTTCTTGGCCAATCTTCATCACACCATTGGACGTTGTGTCACATGAGTTGAAATTTACTAGTCTGCTATCTTGGGTTTATTTAAATTTAAAAACCCCCAAGACACGTCCAAAGCATGTTTTATTTATTTATTCATTCGGCGTTAACTACTGTTTGATATTATTTATTAGTTTGGAAGATTTAAGACTTATACAGTATGCTATGTATATAATTTAAACAAAATATTTTTTTCGTAACTATTAAATACATAATAGAAAATATTGAAATAAATTACTTCTTCATCATTAAGTGGCTCATATTGAACGTTGCTCTTGGGCGTGCTGGAAGTTGTCAAAATCTTTTTGAATCTAAATGTTTTATAAAAAATTTAGATTAGAACAAATTACAGAAACTCATATTAACCGATTTTGTGTTTTCGCCTTTCTAATTTTTTCATACTCGTTTTATTTTATTACAAAGTAATTAAATATGTCAAACGATTTTTTAGACTGAAATCTTTAGGAGTATCTAATCTGCTTTTGACATGTCGATATGTTTGTGTACAATCTTTATTAAAAGTAACAGAAAACAATTTAAAATTAAAAAAAGTTATAAATGGAAGTATAAACATAATAAAAAATGTACAAATCAACCAGAAAGTATGTTTTAAAAAGATTTAGGAGTGAAAAATATGTATACGAAATAAAAATATAATGATAAAAACTAAAAAAAATCATAAATCCAAAATACACAAAGGGGCATTATTACAGATAAATTTTACAAGTAGCGAATCACAAAGCAAATTTAATTTTTATTTTAAATTAAATATTTGGGTCTGAAAAACGAAATAAAATTTCAGCCCTGTTGTTTTAAGATTTAAGAAATTGTTTGTTTAGGGCAATATAGAAATTTGATTAATGACAGCGCTTGTCAAAAGCACTGGTGTTTCGGAAAAAAGTCATATCTGGTGATTGACAAATAAGGAAATAAAAATTTCACAAATGAAAACATCCAAAACAAAAAAAACAAACAAAAAAACTACTTTTTTAGTTTTGTTCAATTTTGACAAAAATGGCATCTTAAAATTGTAAAAAAAACAGAGGTAAATGTTGATGTTTGTTTTTTTAAGGTTTTTTTGCTATTCTGTGTTTTATTTTTGATTAATTGTAAATTTACCAGTTTAAAAACCTAAGTTTTTGGCTACCTTGGGGTTGTTTTCTGCAAAATATTGGCAACTTGGCAAGAATCGTTTAACATTTAAGTAAGCTATCGATTACATCTTAATTTATTTACAACACCGGTTGTTTACCTGAACAGTAAGACAATGCATAATTAATAAAAAGATTTATATACAACGTAAAAAAGTAATTCTTCAAAAAATTGACACAAAATAAAAAAGTGAAAAATGGTGACATATAAAGATATAATTGAAAAACACAAAAAATAAAAAAATCAAACAGTAAAAAAAATTTAAGTCATGAATGGCAGTCACTGGCCATAGGTTTCGACAATAGAGTCAAGGAGAGCAGTCATTAAAACGTTTGAACGGTGTTAAGGAGAAAATTTGTAAAAATTCAGTAAGAAGAAGAATAAGAAAATATGAATCATCCATTTACAATGAAAACATAAATTAATAGTTTAGTTGTAAAATAAACTAAAAAAATCAAGCGAAAATCAGGAGATCCCAGATAAAGGAACAAATCCTGTTTTGTTGATGGTTCAATAATTAATACGGTCGGATATTATGGAGGCGAACATTTTAAAACCAGGGAAAGCAGTCTAAAGGTTACAAATTTTGTTAAGTAAAAAACAATAGTAAAGAACGTAGATAAAAAAATTGTATGTGAATAAATGAATAAATATAAAGCATAAATATAAAGAATAGTTGGTAATTTCAATATTGGTTCTAGAACCGCTGGGACCAAACATTCAAATAGTGCCGAAAATGGATTCAAGTACATCTGTTAGAAAGCAGCTTAATTTTTTACGTTTTCTCTTTAAAATTTTTTCTAAACGTATTAAAAATAAGTAAGTTAAACTAAAGAATTTATAGATATGGTATGAATATATGTCCATAATTTAACTGCAAAGGGAACAGAAGTGATAGAAATCAAAAACGTAATTATTCCATGTTTTTCTTTGAATGTATTTAATAACTGCCATTTTTAATTTTTAAATTTTTGAAAAATTTTGACAAAATTCACGATAGAATCAAGAAAAACGGTCCAAAACATCAAAAACTATTTTGTTTCATTTAAAGAGTTTAGCTAAAAATAGGTATTAAGCAGGTAAGTTAAAAAATCAAAAAAGATTAAGCAACAAAAATATACTACTATTTTAATTGCAAGATTACGAATCATAAAAAAATCTAAAATTATAGACTAAACTGACAACTGTTTTTGTTGGTGGCTCCCATTGCCTGGACTTGAAAAGTTTAAAAACTTCAACGATAAAATGAACTGGTCAAAAATTAGCAAAATGCTAAAAAAATGCTAAGATCAATTAAGTAAGTTTATTATGCTAATAGTAATAAATATTGGTAAGTAGAGAACACACAGTTAAAAAACTGAGCATGCAATCGAAGTATAGAATGTAAAAATACACATGAAAATATTCCGAGTTTATTAAAAAGTCAAAAAAATGTTATTATGCAATAAAATTACACAGTTTAATTGTAATAGAATTGCGAATCTGTGAATAATTTAACAGTAAAAAGAACAATCACAAGTTGTTAAAATCAAAACTCAAATAATAAAGATTACGTGTTTTCGTTGATGGTTCCAGAATCGCTGGGGTCAAACATTCTGAAGGCGTAGATGAGAGTTTCCGGAGGGTCGATTGTGCCCACGAGACGTCCGGCAAAGGTGGACAGGAACATACCAAAATTGATCGGTCCAGGGGCTTCCGCGATCATTTTGTCGATGACGTCAGTCTGAGGGACCAGCCCTGGAAAACGCAGTTAGGGAATTTTGAGAATTTAAAACTCATCCAGGTCACTATGAAACCATCATCATCTCTTCATGATGATGATGATGCATGATTATCACATGATAATGATCACGATGATCATGATCATGATCATCATTGCCGTCAGTTACTGTAAAACTTTTGTACGACCGCAGTTTATTGTGCAGTTAGAAAACAAATTGAAGTAGCTAAAGCTGCACGGTAGAAAGTATGATAATTCCATCTACGCAAAAAGTATTACGTATCACCTAGGTATGACCGTGGTGATACATGGATATAAACCGCGGTGAAGTTTCCAGGCCACAATGGTCGAACGAACTACCAACTACCGTTGGACAAAGATTTCAACTTGGTAACCTGGGAAAAAGCAATTACGGAAACATGTTAAGCTAGTGTAAGCCTAAACGTATGTCCATGAGGTAAAAATAAATTTTGTTAAAAAATTATAGAACTAATTAGGGATGTCCACAAGATAAAAATAAAACTAAATTAAAATTACTGGTGCAAGCATAGATGTTTATGAGTTAAAAACACAACTAACAAGAAAAAAAACTACCGACGTAAGGCTTTATGTCTATGAGAAAACTAAAAAATAGCAAAAAAATTACCAACGTAAGCGTAGATGTCCATGAGGTCGCTCTTGTCGATTACGCCATCTTTGTTCCTGTCCATGATTTTGAAGGATTCTTGAAGTTCTTGCATGGTCTTTTCGTCAAACGTGGTAAGGGACTTGGAACCTTTCTTGCCACCTTTGCCGTATTTTCTGTAATCAATCGGGCTGTTTGCCTAAAATACTTTTTGGTGTAAAAGTTGGAAACATTCGGTTATTTAACCTTAAAACGTCGAAGTTATGGCGCAGTGTCAGAACGTACGTTTTGCTTATTAAAAGTGCCTGGATTAAATTTCGATAGAGACACGCTACATTTTGATAATAATGATTGTTTGTTAATATTGTTCTATGTAGCAATTGATTTCCCAGTTAATGCCGAGTAACATTGGTTGTGCACATACTTTTGTATACAAAATAAATAAGCTTTAACCTTTCATATTTAAACAAGATAACAAAACATCAAGTGCAAAACGTGCATTTGGATTAATTTTATTTAATATAGAGTCCTTGTACTGGAATATCTTTATAAACATAAAGTATGACAGCTACTACATTAACATTAAACCAAACTTAAACATTAAAGTCAAACTTTTTGTCTTCGATTTTGATATTTTTTGAAATTTTTACTCCTGTCTCCAATAATCCACGAAAATTTTTTCAGCAAAATATCTCCAGTGGTTCAAAAGTTATAATCCTCCAAAAATGGCGTTTTTTGACAATTCTGTACGTGAACGATTGCTCAATGGGTATAACAATTTAAGTTACAAATTATACACTCAAAAAAGCAACTATTTTCTACTTTAATTCGATACTTTAATTGTTAAAATTTGTGCAGTGTTTGTTGAGATATTGCATTTCCCGTACAAAAAACCCACCATTTTTTCGCTAAAAAAAACAAACGACGTTAGTGATTTCATGAAGTTTGCCCAATATTTTTGCCGTCATTTCGTATTTTTAGCAAAAAAATCTCCGATTTTTTGTACGGAAAACGTAATATCTTGTGAAATACTGCACCAATCTTAACAATCAAGGTATAAAATTAAAGTAAAAAATAGCCGCTTTCCTTAAGTGCATAATTTGTAACTTAAATCCTAATAAATTTTGAGCGAGCTTTCACATACAGAATTATCAAAAAACGCCATTTTGGGGGGGGGGGGTCATAATTCCAGAACCAATGGATATATTTTGTTAAAAAAATTTTTGTGGGCTATTGGGGACAGGGGTAAAGTTTTCACAAAAAATATCAAAATCGAAGACAAAAAAAATTTACTCCGCACCGCACCTTTAAGAATTTTTAATAATATACAATTTTTTTATCCTAAGAATAAAGTTAATTAGTTACCAACAAATTCTTTATAAAAGCTTAATATTAAAAAAATAACATTTAAACCATTTGAAAAAAATTTAAACTTTTTGAATCAATAAAAATAAGTTTTAAGTTGTATAGAAACAAAAAAACAAACAATAACATCTAAACCAAAAACCAAAACATTTTCGAATGAATGTCAAAAATTGATTGTTTTTAAGACTATTTACTAAATTAATAAAACTTAAATAAAATTTTTTTATAGTTTTAAAGTTTTTATATCAAGAAAACGCATTAAAATTTTTATTTTGATTCAAGATATTTTTTGTCGTAATCAGTGGGCGGTGATGGTAAATATAGTGATTATCTATTAAAAAAACAGCTTAAATAACAATTAAATCAATTTTTTGTTAGCTTTAAAATAAGTGTTTCCCTTATATGTATCTGTTTTATTTTTATTCACTTTTGTTGACAGAAGTGAAGTAGTTTTATTTTTTTGTTGAGAAAAAGAAAATAAAACCATTAAAGTTTTTAAAAACATTAATAGTCAATTAAGGTCTGTTCAAAAATAATTGAGACTGGCAAAAAACTTGGACTTTAAAATGTTATATCTTAAAAACGGCGCAACAATATACTATGATATTTATATCAGTGTGTAGCTTAGACTTTTGGCTATCAGTTGGCATAGAAAAGTGACGTTTTTTTAATCAGACCATAACTACTGCCGATACGATAAAATTAACCTGAAAATACTTTTTTAAGGTTTTTCTAAAAATTTGAGCACACTTGGAGGGGCATTTTTTATGACGGTTTATATTTATATGCGTTCGGTTTTCGCATTTTTCCGTTCAGAATTTGTTGATAGGGAGGCCCACATAATGTGATTTGAAAATTAAATTATTATCAAAAGTTAAATTTTATAAACACAGAATTACATAAACACGAAATAACAGTTTGGAAAAATTGCAAAAAACAATTACAAATAAAAACTTTAAAAAAACTTTTCAAAAATCAACTTTTTATTTCAAAAATTCAAAATTCGCTTACCATTCTTATTTCGGAGACGCCGGTTGTCTGTACAAAACGAAGAAGCTATGCGATAAGCTTAACGCCGGGGCTTTTTGGATTTTCACCTTTCGCCACGTCGGTATGAAAACTGGTATTTTTAAAAATGTTTACAATTAGCCACGGGCAGAAGCCATCCGAGAGAACCGATCGCCATCCGAAACTCTTGAAAAGAAGTTAGCGATAAGTCGGCACCAACGTTATTTAGGCCCCAGTACACCCCGAAACCTGCCAAGTATAACCCTGTCTTGTAATGAAAAACTTTTATAGGGTTAATAAAACGTGTACATTATTTTGATAAAATCTAATGCTACACCAATTACATTTAAAATAATAAAAAACGCGCCGATAAAAACGAAAAAAAAAATCAATTTAAAAAAAATTATTAGTTTAGAAAAATATGTTTTTTAGTTTTACACATAAAAACTCAAAAACTGTTTTTGGGTTGTAAGCCTGGTTCACATCTCACTCAAAAAATTCAAAGGACAAAACCGAAATCTTCAATTTAAGGCAATTCAAAGAATTTTTTCGGAACACTTTTTGTATTTTTGGTTTTTCGGCTCAGAAAAAACTTAAAATAATTTTTACAATACAAAAAAAACGGTCTTAGATTACATCCAAGGCTTTATCAATCATTTAAATTTTTACGCTTTTAGTTTAGCTAACTGCATTTAGATATAGTGCTACCAGTTATCAGATTTTTTACTAACTGATTAAATTTTTAATTATTTTTATTTAATTTTGAAGAAATCTATGTGTTACGATAGTCAGAATTTTTTTATTTGAGCAGGGTAATAACCTTTTCAGGTTTTTTTTTAAGGTTTTTAATAACCTTTTTTAAAAACTTCTAAAAGTTTTTAACAATAAAAAATTTTTAATCTTAAAATGTCTTGTTTGCCTTCTTAATAAAAAAGAAACAATAAAATAGGTGAATAGGTCTTTTATATAAAAATGCATGTTTCATTCAGTTTAAAAATAAAAATGTTACAAAAATTTTGGTTTTTACCTAAAAATTTTATAAAAATAATATGGTGTTTTTTTATGCCCACTAAGCCTTAGCGAGAATTAATTAATTGATAAAATTTCTGGTAGGTTTGAGAAATAGTTGAATTGTGAGTGTGTTATGTAGTCTTGCTGATTTAATTTAAATTAAACCAAAAACAAAGCAAAAAATGCTCTCTGATGTTGAAAAAACTAATGTTTAAAAAAATAACATTTTTTGTTTTAGATTTACTTCTGGTAAAATGAAACTATTTTAGTTTCAATTCTATACATCGAACTGTCGTTGTTTCTGAGCTATTCGTAGCTTCTTCAGTGGAAACAGTAACTGAAAATTTGTCGTTACTTTATAAACCCCACTTCTATTAGATAAAAAATAACCCGCATAATAAATTCCAGAAAAAACCGCTAACCAATTTGCCAGCAAAAACACATAATTCGGGTTTAAAAAAACTGAGAAAAATCCCTAATTTACTTGCGTATAAAATTTTTTTTTCGGAAATTTCTTGCAATTTTTCAAAATTTTCAAAAACTGCGACTGCGATTGTCGTTACGGTGATGTGGAAGAAGTGCGCTAAGCGTAGGACCAAAGGTCCATCAGCTTTTCACTTCGAACGTTAAGCAAACAAAGCTATACGTTCGGCTAGTTTGAAATTGACGAAAAATGAAAAGCGCCGGTGTTATTGGGTTGGTTTTAGCGATGTACCTACTTTCAAATATGGTGTTAGGGAGCTCCCGGGTTGACGTTAGCGATGTACCCACTCTTTATTATGGTGCTAAGGAGCTCCCGGGTTGGTTTTAATAATATTTCTAATCTCAAATAAGGTACTCTAGAGCTCCCGGAATGGTTTTAGTGATGTACCTACTTTCAAATATGGTGTTAGGGAGCTCCCGGGTTGACGTTAGCGATGTACCACTCTTTATTATGGTGCTAAGGAGCTCCCGGGTTGGTTTTAATAATATTTCTAATCTCAAATAAGGTACTCTAGAGCTCCCGGAATGGTTTTTTGTGATGTACCTACTATCAAATATGGTGCTCCGGAGCTCCGTCTGTTTGAAGGGATCTCAAGCTTCGCCACTTTTTCCATACATTTTTCCAATTTTATCTAACAATTTTGAAAAAAAAAAACAACAACATAGTTTACAAACCACTCTATGAAAAAATTTATTAGTGACCGATATTTCTGATTCGATTTTAATCATTGTCTGTCGTCGTTTTACGCGCAAAATTATGCAAAATTATGTGTGTGTAAAAATCTGCTTAACAAAACGCCTTATAGCGTTAAATAAATTGGAATGTTTAGTCAAAAGCCTATGGGTCTAATAAAAACAGTATTTAAATTATAGGCACCTTGCACTGGAACTCGGTTTATACATAAAGTATGCAATATACATAAGCGTCACCATAATGGATAATTACCGTATCTCCTACTTATCTTTCGTAGTATGCAGATCAACGGACCGAAAGCGCGCGAAATTTCGATCGGTTGATCTGCATACTACAAAAGATAAGTAGGAGATACGGTAATTATCCATTATGATGACACTTATGTATATTGCATACTTCATGTATAAACCGAGTTCCAGTGCAAGGTGCCTATACACATTTAAGTGACAATGGTTTTTAAACAACGTCTGTTGAAAATTATTGTGTAACTACTTTTTTTAAATAATTTTATTTATGCATTAAAAATAAATAACTAGTAACCCGCAGTAATTTGACTATAAAACGTACGAAAAAAGAAATATATAAATCACATTAGTCTATAACATTATAATAATAAATTTAAACATCTATTTAAAACACATATCAAAATTTTATTTGTTGAACATGGGTATCCTTAATATATCAAATTTGTTAATGACAATTTAGATGCATTTTTTAAAGAAACCTAGCTAGCCAAAATTTAAATTTTAAGTTTGGTTCAATTTCGACTAAAAATAAAGACAACAGAGAAGTAGGATATCTTTTATTTTTATATATGGGGTGCAACGGTTAATTTAAGGCTAAAAATTATTTCCATCAGGTTGAAAATAGCAGGGTGTTCAAGTAACTACTCTTTCTTTGAAAAAATATCACGTACAGAAAAACATGTGACGCAACTAAATAACAATTGGTTACGCAACCACTGGCAACTTTTTTTTTAATTTTCTTCATTCGCGCGTTTATTGTTTATTTTTTCCTGGCGAAGAGCGGTTAGGCTCTTAATTTCAGCCTGAAAGACTTTTACTTTAGAACGCAATATTTTAAATAAAAACGAGTTAAAAAGCTTTTTGATCTACCTGCATTTATATGCAAGGTTTTAATGCTTTTTCAGTTCAGTTTTTGAGGAAAGAAGTCAAATCTTTTAAAATATTTTTTAGCAATCACAAAATAATTTACAGCTAATTATGAAAAAAATGTATTTACAAAAAAAAAACAAAAAAATACCAAGTATAAACACATCGTAGTTAAACCACTTATTTTTTCATTTAAAATTTAAGTATATCCAGTATCCAACTAGGATTACATAGTTGGATTAATTACTACAAAACCGCACATTACCGCATAATAATTGTAAATATTTTGTTTGATGCCGGATATGCTTACATGACATGCGGTTTAATTACAAAGCGTCAATATCCTATTTAAAAAATAAAATATTAAATTTGTTTAAGGCCATGATGCTAAACCGACTTTTATAAAAATGGAGGGTTAGATTTTTAAAGAGATACCACTGCAAAATTTCATCCATCTCGAACTTGAACATATTTTTTAAAGAAATAAAATTAAAGACTAATTCTATCAGGATGAAAACAGCAGGGTGGTAAAGTAACCACTCGTTCTCCGAGAAAATATCCCCTGTAGAGAAACACCTGACGCAACTTAATAATAATTGGTTACATCATCTTTGCCAATTTTTTTTTATTTTTTTTCTCGTGCGTTTATTGTTCTTTTCTTCATGACGGCGAGCGGTTACGCCCTTAATTTCAGCCTGAAGGATTTTAACTTTAGTTGTTTATCTAAAACCGACTGCAATGTTGTGTTATAATTTAATTAAAATACGATTTCTTTAGAAATATGATTATTACGTTTTTTTATTAAGTGAAAAACGGCCTTGGTACAATTTCGCATGTAATTGTGAAAAACGACTATAGGTCATATTGGCATATTGATAAACAGTTTTGATACATTTAAAAATCTAACAGAAGAATCGTATATAAAAAAATTAAAAGAAATAAAAGATACAAAAATATCTTAAGTCTGTGAAAATTTTGGACTGAAAAATATTTTAAGTGAATATGATATTTAACTCGCTAACGATATTTGTGCAAGAATTTATTAGTTTATAGAATTTAACGTTAGAAATATATTGATAAAATTATCGTTTAATTTAATCTTTTTGCCAGTGAAATGTTGCAGCTGAGAATTTTTTTAGTCCACTTCAGTTTTTGTAAAAAGTCTTATTCTGCAATCAAAACTAAATAAAAGTTATAAAGCTTTTTATTGAACAACCATGCTCAACATTATTTAATAATATAATTTTTTTTGTTTTAAATTGATTTTAAGTGAGCTAGTATAAAAGTGCACGCAAATATGTAGAACATTTGAAATTTAGGAAGTTCATAAATGTTTGGAAAATGCATTTGCAACGATTTATTTAATTATTTCTTAGTAGCCAATTCGCGATCGCAATTTTTCGGGCATTCAGACTCTTTGATTTATTTAGTGTAGTCTGCTGTTTTGAGGTAAGTCTTCTGTTTTATGAAATAAACGGATTTAAAAAAAACAACTCAAAACAAGTGCATGTTTTATATAATTTTTACCCAAAAAAGTCCTAAAATTTTATAGGAAAATAAAATCTAGCTAACCTTGATAATTGAAATATTGAATAGTCTATTTAACAACAAAACTAATAAAATTTTTTAGCAAAAGT